>JAVJIF010028346.1:0-70756 GCA_038442645.1 Agave tequilana | reverse complement strand
CCCGCTCCCGGAATACGTACTTAGCTGCGATTCAGATTTCTCGATCGTATTTTTTCGATTTACTTCCTGTGTTTGTTTTGTATTATGAATTATTAGTGTGATTGTTTTGTCTTGGATTTGGATTCGTGGTTTCGGAGTCAGCCCTAGTCTGAACCAAGGACCCGATCCTAGTGTATTGTTCAATTTAGTCTTTCCGGTATTCTGATTTGACCGATTTCAGTTTTAAATATTATTTTCCAATATTTAGATTTTCTATGATTTTCTGGATTTTTCCTGAATTAAAATGAAAATCTTCAAAACCGGTGTCGACCAGTGCTGCTGACCGATTCCCGGATTTTTAATTTGCAAACAGCTTGGAATTTCTAGATGGTCCTTTAGACATTTTCTCTTAAAATCATATTTCTTACCTAAATGCTTTTTATGAGTATTTTATAAATTTATGAAAATTCCACCGGAGTCGGTAGCTAATTGATTCCGGGATTTTTAGTTTTAAAACTATAAAGTATTTCTTAAAACGAATTTCACCATGGGACTTAGAATATTATTCTTGATTTTTGGTAAATTTTGCGAGTCGTTCCGAGATACTTGATTTCGGGACGATTTCGGTATTTTCCGAAATGTTTTCCGTATCCTCGACTTAAACCCGGGAATCTGTGTTTCCAATTTTTTTCATTTTTCTAGTCAAAGAGAATATCTTCTCTTTATCAATTCTTTTCCTTTTTCCTTTTTCTTATTTCTCTTCCTTCCTCCACAATCCACAAGAATTCCATTTTTCAAAATTCCAACAATTCCAAAATTCCATTTCTTCCACACACTTCCACCAACTTCCTCATTAATGCCTCTCTTTCTCTCTCTCTTCCATGGCCGGCCAAGTGGCCAAAAGAGGGACACCTCATCCTCTCCCCCATTTGCAAAAACCCCCCTCTCTTCTATCTTATTTGCATCTCCTTTACAAATCCAAACCCTATATAAACTTTCCTTTTCATTTCTACTTCCTTTTTTCACTTCACTTCACCAAAGAAATAGTCTCCACCTAATTCCTCCTTCATCTCAACCTCAACCACCAACTCCTAAACATCACCAAGGTTTTCATCTCCACTTCAACCACTACTTTGGAATTGGGATCGTAGCTTTCTTCGTCGGCTATATCGTTGAGGATCAAGTTGGTGATAATTGTCGATCGCGATCCTTCCGAACTCGTAAAGCTTCAATTAACCATTCTAGTGAGTATTTTTACTCACCAAGACTCATACAATTCTTGTATGTTTATGTTTCCATATCTTGTACATTTGGGTCTTTAAATCATGTTATTTGACTATCAAACACAACTATCAAAAATCTGTTCTGTACTCTGTTTTCAGACGATTAGTCGACTTGACCTAGGGATTAGTCGACTAGAGATCTCTATTTGAAACGTAACCTTTTCTGGAACACAGTTTTAGTCGACTTACCTTAATTATTAGTCGACTATAAATCACTGTTAGTCGACTACCCATTCTATCCTAGTCGACTAACTTTTCCTGAAACCAAAACTCAACTTTCTGTAACTCTGTATTAGTCGACTTGACATGACTGTTAGTCGACTTGAGATGTCTGTTAGTCGACTACCCTTTCCACCCTAGTCGACTAACTTTTCCTGAATCAGAACCCAACTCTCTGGAACCCAGTTTTAGTCGACTATACCAGACTATTAGTCGACTAAAACCCCTTTATTAGTCGACTACCTATTCCACCTAGTCGACTAACTTTGGCTGTTTGTTATAGTTGATTTCTTTCTTGAATCTGGATCTTATCCTTGGTGCATGTGCAATATATATTCTTACATGTGCTTCATGACTGATACTTCATGACTCATTACTTGATGTATATCACCTCTTGTCACTTTATATTTCTATGTCTATGTATTGCCATGCAACTGCTTGTTTCATTCTTATACTTGTACCATGCCTGTGCTATTCTTACTTCTTTATCGCATACCATGCTTGGCCGACCCTTCGTGGTCGTTGACCTTGGGTTACTTCTATGTTACCACCTGCCATGTCATTACTTCAGACCTGTCAGTTTCATGCTTCCATTTAACACATGTATATCACTTGGCAATTGATTGTTATCATCTACCACCAGACTATTATCAATCTCTTATCATGATTGGTTACTTGTTAAATATCACCATCCTGTCATGCTATCACTTAACACCCAGCATGATATACTTGACTTTGTGATTATCATGTTTACGGGAACCCTGTCTTGTTATTCTGAATGGAACTAAGTGCCACACGGAGCAAAGTGCCACATCACACACGTGGTGGGGGCCACCTCTTGAATCCGTGGGGGCCATCTCTAGAATCCATCCCCTCAGAACAAAGTGCCACACCATACTCGGTGGGGCCACCTCTTGAATCTGTAGGGCCATTCCTGTTATGTCCAGTTATTTCCCGTAATCTGATAATCGTGATAATTCTTAATAAGCTACAACTTGTACGGGGAATGGGAGGAAGTGATGGATGCCGGAATGATACCTTGCTTATAGTAATGGAATAAAATATTGACGATTCGTGTTAGTGGGACTTTGGGCCCACAGAAGATGCGTGTTAGGGGACTTAGGGCCCTCAAACTGGTCCCAGGTGTATGGGAACTACTATAAGAAGTGATATCAGTTCTCCATCTACTTCCGGTAACAACCCTCGACTAGCTTATATATGGATGTATGTGAGTTGGGATATATACCGAGACACATACCTAGATATATGGGTCAGACGAGTAATAATAATAGTATAGGTCTCTTGTCATGCCCGTTATGATGCCTGTTATGACTCTTAATAATCCTGTTATGACACCTGTATCGGACTCCAGTTATGATCCTTGTTATGACTCCCGTTATATACCCCTGTTATCATTCCTGTCATGACCCCTTTTATGATTCCTGTTTTGATACCTGTTATGGACTCCTGTTATGGACTTATGTTATTCTTGTCATGTATTCCTGTTATGATTATCGCGTGATTTGCAACTCTAATTCTATACGCTTGGAATTCGGTGGCATGAGATAACGGTATATAGATGAGGGTTCCTTGTTTGGATTATTCCTTCGATGTACTAGTCTCATGGGACCGTGACCTAAGCTTATAAAATCAATCTTGCTTGTAATCAGCTTTACCCTGGATTTCCTGTTTTATGATGATTATGTTATGCCCGTTCATACATACTACATTCGTGTTCTAACCCCTGTTTTCTGAACTTGATATCCTTTGTTGTATTCATATTGTGCTCACCCTGGCTCGCCACCTGGCATTGTATCATACTCGCCTGGGGAGTTTCACTGACTCCCCTGGATTCTCATGTCCAGGTTCTGGAGCTTGCTGTGGAGCAGTTAGATCAGCTGCAACTACCATCTCATCCTTGCTTTCCCGGTTGGCTCGCGATGTTTCTAGTTATCTCGTGAGCACCCCTTTTATACTGTTCATACTTGTATATTTCCTTGTATTCCCGCATTTGCGCGTCTGTGATATAATATTCATGTAATATTGGATCACCTCTGGTGATAACTTTGTAATTGTACTCATGTGTTGGAATGTATAATGCACCATTGCTTCCGTACTCTGATTCTTGCCTTTACTGGTGCTTAGCGTATATACGTGGGGGCACTTTCTGACCTGCGTATATACGTCGCAGTGACGTCCCCGTATCCGTGGGATCGGGGCGTTACAGTATTCACGACCACGACCATGATCACGACCACGTCCATGACCATGGCCATGATTATATTCTCGTTCATAATTTTTAGAAAGTACAATATTTGCTTCTAGAAATTTCGCTGAACCAGTAGTACGAGACTGATAATTTTTTATCAAAAGTTCATTATTCTTCTCTGCCACAAGAAGAGATGAAATTAGTTCAGAATACTTCTTGAAACCACGCAACCAATATTGTTGTTGTAAGGTAGATGCATGAAATGTGGAGTAAATTTTCTCTAACATTTCGTCATCTGTGATATTCACCCTACAGAATTTAAGTTGTGATACTATTCTGAACATTGCAGAGTTGTCATCACTAACTTTCTTGTCATCACGGGTGACATGAAGTATAACTTTCTTTTAATGATCATATCTTTCTTTGAGATTCTTCCACGAGATACTTGGATCTTTTACTGTGAGGTATTCGCATTTCAAGCACTCATCAAAATGTCTATGTATAAATATTATCGCTTTTGCTTTATCTTGTGATGATGTAGTATTCTCTTCTTTAATTATCTCAGTGAAATCATTGATTCAAGATGTATTTCTATATCAATGATTCAAGACATATAATTCTTTTCCGTGATATCAAGTGCCACGAACTCAAACTTTGTAAGATTTGACATGGTGATAACTATAATAGAATATAAAGATAATTACAATCGCAACATTATTATTTCAGAACAAAATAGTATAACTAAATTTATATTTTAATCATAATAGCAGTAAGTAAAAGAGAAAAAATCAACAATACGAGGAGTACAAAGGAAAATTGAAAATCACTTAGAGGCATATCTCCAACAAAATAGTAATAATAAGGATGATGGTGAGGACAATAATAAACTTCAAAAATAGACTATACATCTTGTAAAATTTTAACTGAAAAATTTGTGGAGATGATGAAAAAATTGAGGATGAAGAGAGTTTGAGAAGTACCTTACGGGTTTTAAGATTCACCAACTTATAAGACAAACTATCCGTTTATAGCCATTGAAAGAGAGAGAAACCCATTGATAGTAAAATAAATACATAGTAATACATATATTTATGAGTTATAATACAGGCACGCCACTCTACTCAATAAAACTTTCGATGAGTGTTTATATAAGCATAAATAATGGAGTAATAAATAATGAAATAATATAGGCACACCATATTACTTGGTAAACTTTTCGTTGGGTGTTTATACATGCATAAATAATAGAGCAATAAAACATGATTGACATATAATATTAGTTAATATTAGTAAATTGGGATTTATTTCGCAAAAGCACGAAGAAGTTAGTAAGTTAGATAATAACAAAAAATAATATTAACTTTTCGTAATCACATCACATTAATATAAATAAATAGCAAAGCCTCTTTTTATATATAATAGTGGTGTTATACGAGTATAATGAGTAGAATAATTTATCCTTTTTATCTTGAGCTAATAGGATAGAAGCTTGTGACATAACTTTTTTCTTGAGCTAATGGAGGAAGACGCTTGTAATATGACTTTTTTTCTTAAGTTAATGAAGGTAGAGGATTGTCATAGAACTAGATCATTTGTACTGATAACATGTTGTAAAACTGATAAATATAACACTCTGAGAGAATTTTTTTTAGAGAGATATAGTAGAAAGAGAACTCTTATTGATTTCAGAAGTACATAAAAATGAATCAGAAATAGTCTATTTATAAAAAAAAAAAAATTAAGTTACTATGCAATCACTATTTGCATGTTGACATCATTGCTTGCATTATCATGCACATTGACTAACTATTTGATATTATTGTGAGCACTATTTGAAATTAGGTAGGCAGCAACTTTTCCACTATCATAACAGTTTACACTCTTTAATGGATAGCTTGTTGCGTTTCTTAATTATATTGGTCAGCAAATTATCCGTGAAATCCTTGTCCTTTTAACAAATTTTAGAAAATTTATATAAATGATAAATAGATCTAGAGACGTAATCTTTTTTCTTTAGCTTGTCCACTGTTTCTCACTTCATATTGAAAATTTCTCCTGCTCAAATACTTAGAGCTCAGGTGGTGGGGTTGAGTTTATCCTGAGAAGAGCAACTATCTCAATCTCATGCTGAAGAAAGCCATTACCTCAATCTCAATCTTGCCCTAGTTTGATATTAAATAAAAATTAATTATTACCTTTTAGCTAGGATGTGAAAATGATAGACTGAATTAAATTAAATGTGAGAAACTTGGTCAAGAAAGAGGATGAGATGCAGCTACGTGGCTACAAGCCCAAATGTGGTTGGAATGAAGCACATACATGATTTCGTGCAGATATGGTTCTAATTTAATGCCACGTGGATGGCCCATTGTGGATAAGATATCAACAAAGTGCAAGGTGAGGAAAATATAAGATCTTTTTTAGAAAAAGATTTTATAATGTTTTTTCCCTTCTTTGTAAATTAATATCTGTCCTTATTGTTATTTTTTTTTTTTGCGTAAAAGGCTTTAAATTTGAATGTCTAAGCAAAATATAAGAAGTTCAAATCTAGAGCGTAGCTCGAGTGATTGAATCACTTTACTTCCTGTATGGAAAGTTGTGTGTTTGAATCTCTATTGATGAATAAATGAGAAAATTTTTCGATATTACACAATGATTTACATAAAATTTGCAAACAATTCAGTTTTGCGACATACAGATACTACAAAGGCTTGACTAACAATTTGTGGTGGAGATTTATTTACGAAGTTGAAGATTACACATAAAAACAACTGATAATTTTATAAAGATTAAATCCTTGTGATTCCTGCGCGCACGAACGATGTCATTCTCTCTCCATGAGAATTTTTTCCCCCTTCCCTAAAGCAGGAAGTTCTTTTCTTCACTTAGAAGATTGTGATGTAAATACACCTACTTTTTCGTTAAAAAAAAAAAAAAAAAAATCTACCATGCAGAGATTGTCCAACACAAGTATAGTGGAACTCATGCAGGGCCAAAAAAAAAATCGCTAATAGTACTAAAACACAATTAGTTGCACAATTTTCCTAATCAGATCTGGACAAACATCACCACAATGCTCACCAAGGCAAACTACACTTTTCAACTCAATGTTCCTCTTTGTAACCATCCTATGATCCTATCCAATACCTAACAACTCCTAGTATTGAGTTATCAGCTACTTCCAACATATTATTGAGTTAGATCATCTTGCTAACTGAACACTGCTCAAGCGGCATGACATTTTTTTTTCCCTGTGAAGGTCGTGAATTGAAATCTCTCCATTCACAATAAGTTAGAGGGTTTTTCGAACTAAAAGGGTGCATTAAGAAGCATATCAATAAAAGTTCGATTTCATAGAGTAGGAAAGCCAATAAGCTCGATTAACAGTTTATGAAGGCTCACTCATCACGCACGAAAGCTGTGCATGAGGACTGATAGCAATTTAGTGGAGGTGATGATTGCAATTCAAGATGTTCAAGGCATACACCAGTCGTTTTATCCTCTCTCATGAAAATTTCTTTCCCTGCTATAACGAGAGTTCCTTTTCCCACTGAAGATTATGATGTGAGCTTGAAGAAAAAAACTCATCTCAATTGCCCTGCAGAATTTTAAACCATGATCCAATGCATGTGTTAATTTTCACCGTCACAACTGTCACAGCTAATTTACGAATGATTCTAATGCAACTCGAAGTAACTAATACTATTTATTTCATGAAAAATATCTAAATATTTCCCTCATATTTAAGTTTAATAGATTGTACTATTTTTTTCTTGTGTTTAATATCCTAAATTTTTTAATTTTACAAATTAATATCTTGTGAAATAATTGAATATTTTTATCCTTCAACTGAAATTCATTGACTTATTTGTCCTCTTCTTCTTCCTCTATCATCTTCTTTTTATTAAACTCTAATCTTAGTCAAGTAAAACCCACTCGCCCTCCGCTCCATCCCACTTTTTCCTTCTTCACCACAATCGACTGTTTCATTTTTCCCTTTTAAGAAACCTTAATTAAAAAAAAAAAAGAACTTATTTTGTTTCACACTTCCATCATCGCCGTCACCTTTTCTTTCTTGACCTTTTATCCATAACCATTGCTAGTTTCCACCCTCCTACAGCACAATAATCTCAATACATTCATAATCTCAAAACTCAATTGAATCTAAAATTGATTCAATGAACTCATTTTTTTTCTCCCTCCTTCTATAACACCACCTTGAATGTCTCTCCCCTTTTCTAACATCACCACCTTGTCCACTATCATCACCACTAACCTTCAATACTTACATGAGTGCCTCTCCATCAACTTCATCTAATTCTAGGTTTTATTTCATGATTTGAGAAGAAGAAGAAGCAATGAGAGTAATTTGAAATTTTAATATTTTCAAAGCAGCATATTAAAAAAAAAAAAATTAAAGTATTAAACATGAGTAAAAAATAGTACAGACTATTAAACTTAAACATGAAAAAAACTTTGAGCTTTCAAAAAAAATCAGAGTCACACCAAGCTTAGCCAAAGTTGCAATGTCACATGACCATCAAAATGACCACCTACTGAAAAGAACACAAATGAGAGAATGATGCCTGCGGCCACCACTGAGCATTGGGCTACTATTAATACATGCCTGGCTCAGCATTAAAAGTTTTAACCAACAATTAATGCTGGATTGTTATTAATACCTGACACAGAAATTAAAAGCATAAAAGGGTATTGTGAAAAGTCTCTTGTTCATGAGCATGTCATTACTTTTTTAAATATTAAATAAATTACATTTGTTAGAATTGATATCAGTTTCTAATAATTATTGAAGGAAACTGTAATTTACAATTTTACATTGTAGAAAAATCTATCCTATTCTATGTTTTCTACAATTAGAATTTTACGATACCAAATCTACATTTCCTCTAATTCTAGAAAAAAAAAATCTAGTAACAAGATAATCCATATTATTAGCCAAATCAACAAAATTATTCTACTAACTAATCAAAAATACCATGAAAATTTCAAAAATAGGGAGAGAAAACAGAGAAAAAACCTCAGAAATCTGCGGAATCATGAAGCCACAACTCGCAATTCATAGAAATTTAAGACTAAATATTATACAAAATTTCCAGACCCATCATCAGACAAACATGCTACCATCTCCTACAATTTATTTACAACGGCGACCATAAAAGATTGCAACCAAAAAGCCACAAAGCAAATCAAAACCCAAATTTGTTTTTCAAGGGTAAGTGACAAGACGGCGAGAGCAGAGAGAGCAGTAGTACTTCCTCTTGGCCTTGAAGCGGAGCGGGAGAAAGCAGAACCTCCACGCGCTCTCCACGTCCGTCGCCATCACCGTTCCGCCGCAGTACGGGCAGTTGCCCGGCGCCTGGTGGGTACCAAGCACCGTCTCCGCCTCGTCGCAGATGAAGAACAAGCACATTTTTCCTTCCAATCTCTCAATCAACGAATTCCTCTTTTCTTTCAATTTAATCGATTTATTTTTGTTGGGAGTTTGTTGTGAACTGACGCGAGGAGGAAGAACGGGTGAGGGCTTTTTGCTTATATAGGGAAAGATCGAGAAGAAAAGGTAAAAGAAGCAAATAATAATAATAATAATAATAATAATAATAATAAAAAGGGAATGTGTAACCGCCTTTGTTTGCTGTGCTTGCCGCCGACACGTGGGCTTTAAAGGGACGGATCCGAGCCCAATGATTTCGGTGTGAGTCTTATACACACGGTTGCAGGTGGTGTATTGACCAGCAGCATAGAAATATTCCCCCTTTGTATTGCCTTGTTTTAGTAATTAAAGAAATTACAATTACAGTCATCTCAGCAAGTCGACTCACACGCTGAAATAACGCATCCTAAGGAGCAGATTTACGCACTCACCAAATTGATTAACACACTCATTGAATTATTACAAAATTGTCATTATTTTTTTGAAAAATTTTACCCAAAAAAAATTCAAAATACCCCTCTCTTCTTCCTCCTCCAGTCCCCCCCCCCCCCCACCCCCGCCCTCTGCCCTCACCCTCCCTCTCCCCCCTACACCGACCTCCCCCTTTTTCCTATCTGCTCACAGCACTGTTCAATAACGGATGGTCAAATGGCGACGCGAGCAGATCGGAGGATGATCAGGGATGATCTGGCGAGCACACCTGGGTTGCGTGTGTTGGGTATTCTGCTTAACAAGAATCAATCTGACAACTTATCAAGATCACTGAGATATCAACAATCTAATTGGCCAGGTTGGCAAATATCAGGTGGGAGGTTTTCCGTTCAATAGAACGTTCCTTAATTTAAGAACCACCTTTCAATTTCCTTCCTTGGTTTAAGCACCAATTAGACTGAATCCAAGTCAGTCACAATATACTGTAAAGTATATCCCCTGTATAAAGGATTTAATCCACTTATACAGTTTCACTTAGACTGAATCTAAGTCAATCTCGATATACTGTAAAGTATATCCCCTGTATAAAGGACTTAGTCCACTTATACAGTAATTGAAGTGAGGTACGCTTACAGCGAATCTCCTTAAGACAATTACGTCCCCCGCACCGGTGCTAACGGGATAATGGACGCTGGTCTCCCAAGATACAACACTTCTTCACGGTATTTGGACAGCACTACCAAATACCGTACGGTCGAACCGTAGTCAACCAGTACCTACACAGGATTAGCAAAACAGCGGTATAACGACAAATTTCAAATGAATATTTGTCTTACTCTTTTGGAGGAACACCCACTGTTGAGGACGTAGGAAGTTGAAGAATTTTGGCAGAATCTCCTTTAGGAAGTAGCTTCGGATTCCCACTTCACTTGGAAGTCGCGGATTCCCACTTCGTTGGAAGTCACTTCTGGAAGTCGTGGATTCCCACTTCGCACTTCTGGAAGTCGCTCTGGAAGACGAGGAGTCGCACTTCGCCGGAGTCCAGTTCAGATCGGAGTCAGAACTTATAGAGAGAGAGAGAGTTCTTTCAGAAGAGAGAAAGACTCTGATATTTGGTGTGTCTGAGAATGAACCCCTGGGGCGCTTTTTTATAGCGCTCCGGAGGGGTATTCTCGTCCGCCAATTCCCAACAGTTGCGACGGTTCGGACAGAACCGTCGCAACCGACCAACCGCTCTGTCGGTTTTCCGACAGCGGTTGGCGAACGGTCGGATCCGTTCGCGCGGGCGGACACCCGTTGGAGTTTCGAAGTTTCTCTTCCGCGGGCTGATTCAAAAGGAGAACCAGGTAGGGAATGGTCCAGGTCCAGGTCCAGGTCCAGGACCACGGACCAGGCCCAGGCCCAGGCCCAGGCCCAGGCCCAGGCCCGAGCCCGAGCCCGGCCCGGCCCGGCCCCGGCACCGGCACCGGCGCCGGCGCCGGCCGGCCGCCGCCGCCGCCAGCGGCGGCGCGCGTGCGCGCACGTACGCATGTACGTGTATAGTTCCCTCCAATTCGCGCGCGAAAACTCCAAGTACCCAAAGGGCACACCCTTTGGTCTCATTTTTTCTCTATTTATACCCCATGTACTTCCATCACATGGCCAATGTGGGACTAAATGCTTGTAGCTAAATTTAGTCCCTTTTTGGCTTTGAATTAGGCAATCTTTGGACTTGAATATCTCATTCATTCGAAGTCGGAATTGAACATGTAAATATACCACGTTCATCACAAATGGAAGGAGAACACACTCCAACCATCATCCGGTTGATTTGATCAACGGATCTCGCCATAATTCATCTCGAAGATTCAGCTTTATTTTCTTCAATTCCAACAATCCCCCACAATGAATGAAGAATTCAAGGAAATGACACACAAAGAGACTGACTCTATTGTGTAAGGTACTTTAGAAAAGAAACTGCATAAGGATAGGTGAACTAGGTCTTGAACCTTCCATAGCGAAAGCTTTATCGGACTTACTGGCTAATCAGTGAACTAGGTCTTGAACTGTTAGCCGTTAGTGTAAGCCAAGTCAATAAGCTTCACACAGTGACTTTCCAAATCAACTTTGGTTCTCTGTTGTGTCCGTTTTGGCCCTGGACATTCTTGGTTTCAGAGAGTATCTTTAGGGAATAACAGCCTCCATAGAAATTCCCAAAAGCCGACCCAACTCTATACTCACATAGGTGATGGACCTATGAAGAGTAGTCTACTCTACTCCACTTGTTTAGAAACAAGATATAGGCATCATTAAAAGCGTTAAGCTTATCCTTAACCCACTTGTAGACAAGCACTTATGTGCACCTTAGGAATGGATTGGAGTCAAGCTCCCAAGTGCTTACTTGCTGAGTCAATCATAACTAGTTTTTTCCTCTTGAACTTAGTCCGTGGGATCTCCAGTCGCTAAGTGAGGTTTCCATTAAGCTGACTCGGTAAGGTTAGGCTTTTAGACCCATTCCCCTCGATGCGCAGTTTATACGCTCTCCACTTAAACCTTTAGTAAGCGGATCCGCTAAATTATCCTTTGACGATACAAAGTCAATAGAGATAATTCCATTTGAGAGCAACTGCTTCACGGTATTATGTCTACGACGAATATGTCTAGACTTACCGTTGTATATCACATTTTGTGCCCTAGATATAGCTGCTTGATTGTCGCAGTGTATACATATAGCGGGCACTGGCTTTTGCCATAACGGTATATCTTCTAAGAATTGTCGAAGCCATTCTGCTTCTTCTCCAGCCTTATCTAAGGCTATGAATTCCGATTCCATAGTGGAACGAGCAATACATGTTTGCTTAGAAGATTTCCAAGATACCGCTGCTCCTGCTAGAGTAAATACGTATCCGCTAGTTGATTTTGATTCCTCAGAATCTGCAATCCAATTAGCATCACTGTATCCTTCCAGTACAGGAGGATACTTTCCATATCTCAAGGCATATTCCTTGGTATGTGATACGTAACCTAATACTCGTAGTAGAGCGGTCCAGTGTAGATCACTAGGATTACTAGTATATCTACTCAACTTGCTTACAGCGTAAGCAATATCGGGTCTAGTACAATTCATTAAATACATTAGACTTCCGATAATCTGAGAATACTCCAACTGGCGTATTCCAGTTCCTGTATTCTTATGAAGGTGGATGTGTGGGAGAAAAGGATTTGTATTCTCTTTTATCCCATGATCCTTGAATCTTTCTATCATCTTATCCACGTAGTGAGATTGAGATAGACTGATTCCATCTGGTGTTCTAGTAATTTTAATTCCTAAAATTACATCAGCAACCCCCAGATCCTTCATATCAAAACAGTTGGATAACATTCTTTTAGTGGACTTAATAATCTCAATATTAGTCCCAAGTATCAACATGTCGTCTACATAAAGACAGACAATGATACATGCATCTCCAACTGTTTTCGTGTAAACACACTTATCGCATTCATTGATAGTGAATCCATCTTTGATCATGACACTATCAATTTCTCATGCCATTGTTTTGGAGCCTGCTTTAAACCGTATAAGGATTTTACCAATTTACACACCTTGTGTTCTTGGCCCTTGACTTTAAATCCTTCTGGTTGCTCCATATATATTTCTTCATTTAATTCACCATTTAAGAATGCAGTCTTGACATCCATTTGATGGATATCTAAGTTGTGCAATACTGCAATCGCAATCAACATCCGAATGGACGTTATTCTTGTTACTGGTGAATATGTATCGAAGTAGTCAAGTCCTTCTTTTTGCCTATAACCCTTGGCTACTAATCTAACCTTGTACTTATCGATAGATCCATCGGGTTTTAATTTTCGTTTGAAAATCCACTTACACCCAATTGGTTTACTTCCAGGAGGCAAGTTTACCAATTCCCAAGTATGATTACTTAGTATGGATTCTATTTCGCTATTTATAGCTTCTTTCCACATTTGTGCTTCTGGGTTTGACATAGCCTCTTTAAATGTTTGAGGCTCGCTCTCAATAGCGTATGCTATGAAATCTGGACCAAAAGATTTTGAGATTCTAGATCTCTGACTTCTTCTTGGTTCAATTTCCGCATTAACATTCGGTTCCTCGGGGCTTTCGTCCCTGAACGCCATCTCGTGTGTTCTTTTCCCAGAAGTCTTATCTGCTTCCCGTTTGTACGGAAAGATGTCTTCAAAGAACACAGCATCTCGAGATTCGATAATCATGTTTACATGAATATCTGGTATTTCTGATTTATGAACCAGAAACCTATAGGCACTACTATTCAAGGCATAGCCTATGAATATGCAGTCTATAGTTTTTGCTCCCAACTTAGTCTTTTTGGGTAATGGTGCCAGCACCTTTGCAAGGCACCCCCACATTTTGAGGTAATGGTAGGAAGGTGTCCTTCCATGCCATAACTCGAATGGTATAAGACCAAGTTTCTTGTGGGGTACTCTATTTAGAATATGATTTGCAGTTAATAGAGCTTCCCCCCACAAGTTCTGCGGAGCTCCAGAACTTACGAGCATGGAGTTAACCATCTCCTTCAAAGTTCTGTTCTTCCGTTCAGCAATTCCATTCTGCTGAGGAGTGTATGGTGCTGTAGTTTGATGTATTATACCAAAACTAGCACATAACTCACTAAAATCATTTGATTCATATTCTCCGCCTCTATCGGATTTTAGTATCTTGATTTTCTTGTTGAGTTGATTCTCAACTTCGGCTTTATATGTTGTAAACATATTTATTGCCTCATCCTTACTGTTCAAAAGATACACATAACAATATCTTGTACAGTCATCGATAAAAGTAATGAAATACTTTTTACCGCCTCTAGTTGGCATAAACTTCAAGTCACATAGATCGCTATGAATTAACCCTAAAGGTTCTGTATTTCGATCTATTGAGTGAAATGAATTTTTAGCCAACTTGGCCTCAATACAAACCTCACACTTGCGAATTTCTTCCAAGTTGAGTTTAGGAATATATCCCAGATTAGACAAGTTTTTCAAAGACTTGTAATTTACATGCCCTAATCTAGCATGCCACAGAATAGGAGACTCAAGCAAATAAACAGAAGATTTTCCTTTTATTAGCTTTGGGTACAAATACACGGACTTTTTATCAACCACTGCAACATTGGCTTTGAAAAGTCCATCTACAAGATAACCCTTTCCCACATACATCCCTCCCTTAGTAAGTACAAATTTGTCGGATTCAAATACAATTCTAAATCCTTTCTTACTAAGTATAGATCCGGAAATCAGATTCTTTCGGATGTCTGGAACATGAAGGACATCGTTAAGAGTAAGCTCTTTGCCCGATGTCCACTTCAGGATGACCTTGCCCTTTCCTTCAACCTTTGAGGAAGCTGAATTACCCATGAATAATTGCTCATCTTGCTCTAGCCTTTGATATTCTGAGAATAACAATTTCTCCGAGCAGATGTGCCTGGTAGCTCCCGTGTCTACCCACCAGTCTTTGTTATTGGTTGTCAGATTTACTTCTGACACCACAGCAGAAAGACTTGGTGATTCATGGTTGGTCATGTTGGCCTGTGGGTGGCTTTTCTTGTTCTTCTTTTGACGGCTGCGGCATTCATTTGCTTTGTGACCTTCTTTGTTGCAGATGTAACAGGTCCCTTTGAAGCGCATGGTTCTGCCGTCTTGAGCCTTGCCTTTGTACCCCTGGGAAGGCTTCTTCCTCTTCAAGCTTTTGGAAGTAGATGCTTTCCCCTTTGAGTCCTCGATCACATTTGCTTTTGCTTCGTAGGAGTTCTTGCTGCTCCTTTTCTCGGACTTGCGGTTGTCCTCCTCTATACGAAGCCTCACAATGAGATCCTCCAACTTTAGCTCCTTTCTCTTGTGCTTCAGGTAGTTCTTGAAGTCTCTCCACGCAGGGGGGAGCTTCTCCACGATGGTTGCAACCTGAAAAGTTTCAGGAAGAATCATACCTTCGGCCTCTATCTCGTGCAAGATAAGTTGGAACTCTTGCACCTGACTGATGACAGTCTTGCTATCCACCATTTTGTACTCCAGAAATCGTCCAACGACGAACTTCTTGGTACCAGCATCTTCAGTCTTGTACTTCTTGTCAAGACTGGCCCATAACTTCTTTGCCGTAGTAATCGGACTGTAGACATTGTAAAGAGAGTCATCCAGTCCATTAAGAACATAATTTCGGCAAAGGAAGTCACCTTGTGTCCAAGCATCGAATGCAAGGACTGAATCCCGATCAGTTCCGGGTTCTGGTGGATCCTCCTGCAGGAATTTGGCCAGATGTAGAGTGGTCAAGTAGAAGAGCATCTTCTGTTGCCATCTCTTGAACTCTGTGCCATCAAACTTTCCTGGCTTCTCCGGCTTCGGGTTAGGAAGTGGAGTTGGCATCAAACTTTGGAGCGGTATGTTTGTTGCCTTGCTGGAGGTATCTTGATTTGTATCAGACATCTTCTGCAAGTTCAAGCAGAACTGAAGTTAGAACTTCAATATTAATTGTCTTAAGAATGTTGGGTATTCTGCTTAACAAGAATCAATCTGACAACTTATCAAGATCACTGAGATATCAACAATCTAATTGGCCAGGTCGGCAAATATCAGGTGGGAGGTTTTCCGTTCAATAGAACGTTCCTTAATTTAAGAACCACCTTTCAATTTCCTTCCTTGGTTTAAGCACCAATTAGACTGAATCCAAGTCAGTCACAATATACTGTAAAGTATATCCCCTGTATAAAGGATTTAATCCACTTATACAGTTTCACTTAGACTGAATCTAAGTCAATCTCGATATACTGTAAAGTATATCCCCTGTATAAAGGACTTAGTCCACTTATACAGTAATTGAAGTGAGGTACGCTTACAGCGAATCTCCTTAAGACAATTACGTCCCCCGCACCGGTGCTAACGGGATAATGGACGCTGGTCTCCCAAGATACAACACTTCTTCACGGTATTTGGACAGCACTACCAAATACCGTACGGTCGAACCGTAGTCAACCAGTACCTACACAGGATTAGCAAAACAGCGGTATAACGACAAATTTCAAATGAATATTTGTCTTACTCTTTTGGAGGAACACCCACTGTTGAGGACGTAGGAAGGTTGAAGAATTTTGGCAGAATCTCCTTTAGGAAGTAGCTTCGGATTCCCACTTCACTTGGAAGTCGCGGATTCCCACTTCGTTGGAAGTCACTTCTGGAAGTCGTGGATTCCCACTTCGCACTTCTGGAAGTCGCTCTGGAAGACGAGGAGTCGCACTTCGCCGGAGTCCAGTTCAGATCGGAGTCAGAACTTATAAGAGAGAGAGAGAGTTCTTTCAGAAGAGAGAAAGACTCTGATATTTGGTGTGTCTGAGAATGAACCCCTGGGGCGCTTTTTATAGCGCTCCGGAGGGGTATTCTCGTCCGCCAATTCCCAACAGTTGCGACGGTTCGGACAGAACCGTCGCAACCGACCAACCGCTCTGTCGGTTTTCCGACAGCGGTTGGCGAACGGTCGGATCCGTTCGCGCGGGCGGACACCCGTTGGAGTTTCGAAGTTTCTCTTCCGCGGGCTGATTCAAAAGGAGAACCAGGTAGGGAATGGTCCAGGTCCAGGTCCAGGACCACGGACCACGGACCAGGCCCAGGCCCAGGCCCAGGCCCAGGCCCAGGCCCAGGCCCGGCCCGGCCCCGGCACCGGCGCCGGCGCCGGCCGGCCGCCGCCGCCGCCAGCGGCGGCGCGCGTGCGCGCACGTACGCATGTACGTGTATAGTTCCCTCCAATTCGCGCGCGAAAACTCCAAGTACCCAAAGGGCACACCCTTTGGTCTCATTTTTTCTCTATTTATACCCCATGTACTTCCATCACATGGCCAATGTGGGACTAAATGCTTGTAGCTAAATTTAGTCCCTTTTTGGCTTTGAATTAGGCAATCTTTGGACTTGAATATCTCATTCATTCGAAGTCGGAATTGAACATGTAAATATACCACGTTCATCACAAATGGAAGGAGAACACACTCCAACCATCATCCGGTTGATTTGATCAACGGATCTCGCCATAATTCATCTCGAAGATTCAGCTTTATTTTCTTCAATTCCAACAGCGTGGGCTTAGGCTGAGTTGAGCTTGAGGAAGAAACAGAAGAGGGGAGAAGAAGTGGGGAGCTTAGGGCATGATTGGGAAAGCTCGGAGAAGAAGAAGAAGAAGAGGGTGATGAGCTCAGGGACGACGGCGGGAGCTCGGGAAAGAAGAAGAAGAAGGGAGCTTGAGGGGATAATCAGGGAAGCTCGGGAAAGAAGAAGAGGGGATGAGCTCGGGGATGGCGATGATAGGGGAGAAGAGGGGGATGTCAGGGGGAGGGGGGCCCCAACGGTGACAAGAGGAGAAACAAAATGAGAGGGAATGATAAATAGGGAGTATTTTGATTAGTTTTAAAAAATTAGTGGGTACTTATTAGGTGTCTTTATCAATTTTGTAGGTGCCATAATTTGATGCGTGTGTTAATCAATTTGATGGGTGCCAATATCTGTTCCTCACATGTCACATCCTACCATGCACGTGTGCACAAAATAGAAATGTATAAATATTTGTGAATTTTAAGAAATGTGTAAGTTATTATTTTACACATATTCTGCTTTACATTTAATACTAATATCTCTACAAATTTTATACTGGGGATTAATCAAAAATCAATGCGAGGCACACAAGAAACTAGAAATTAGTAATCAAGATGTAGTTTTTTCTGTCTAACTACTATGTTAAATTGAAACTAGCAGTCAATAGAAACAGAAAAGATAATAACATGAACATGACATATCGGGTCTGTTTGGTTGTCGTAACTGGCCGTAATTCGTAGTTGTAATTGGTAAAGTCTTTTACAATTGTAAATGAGTTACATGTATGTAAATTTTACGGTGTTTGGTTGGTAATATAAAATTGTAAAGTGGGAAAGTGTATTGTACTTTACGGTGTTTGGTTGTCGTAATGTATAAGTCGTAAGTGAAAAAGTTGACCATAAAATTAACTATTTGGTGATTTTAAAAATTTTAATACTGCAAAAAAATATTAAAAAAGTTAAATATTAAATTTTTTTAATATTAATATAAAAAATAACACAAATTTGTATGACCACAAAATTAACTGTAACTGAGCTGTAAGTGAGTGGTAACTGGGTTGCAAGTGAGTGTTAGTTGAGTTACGTAAGTCTTTTACGAATTACGGTCCAAACAAACGCCGTAGTTGTAACTGGGTAGTAAGTCATTTACGAATTACGGAGTTTTACGCGAAACAAACGGCCCCATCATGTCTAAACACTCCCTCTCACTTTACCCATAATATCGTAGTGATAAATAATTTTAGTGACAACTCAAAATTTAATGTAACCTGACCTATTTCTTTTAATCTTCTTCTTCTTACTTTTAATTAATCTTTTTAATAAAAAAGTGGAGTTATACCCACCTGCACCATTGAATAGGGGATAATGAAACAAAAGGTACAACCACGAGGAGCAAAAAACCAAGTTAGAGCCCACTTTCAGTCTTATCAAAATACATCAAATAGCCCATAATACGCCTCACTGACAAAATATAAAAGTACAAATTGGGGAGCAAAAACAATATTTTCCGCAGCAAAAGTGGTAGTGGCAGGGAGCCGTACACGCTGGCTGAGAAAACAATGTCCCAAACTCGTAACCCCAGTCATATCAATGTGCTGGCCACCAAAGAGATCAATTGATGTTATCATGGAGGAACCATCCTTGGTTGTTTGCTGGATTTGCGTTTTATTGTGTGTTCATTGAATTCTCTCTGGCCGTTTGTTTTCGCGTAAAAGATCGCAAAAAGTTGTAATTTATAAATAATTCACAGTTTAATTATAATTATAGTATTTATTTAGATTATAATTCATAAAAGATTTATATAATCTAACTGTTACTCACTTACAATTCAATTTTCACTCACTTACAACCCATCTGTAACTAATTTTGTGATCATACAAATTTGTATTATTTTTTATATTATTAATATTTTAATATTTAATATTTTTGTATTTATTATGTAATATTTAAATTTTTTAAATCAATAAATAGTTAATTTTGTGGTCAACTTTTTCACTAACGACTACACATTACGGCAACCAAACATCATAAAATACAATACATTTTTTCACTTCTAACTTTATATTACCAACCAAACACCCTAAAACTTATATACATATAACTCATTTACAACTGTAAAAGAGTTTATCAATTACGACTTACGAATTACGAATTACGATCAATTACGACAACCAAACAGACGCTATAATGATTAAGAGTGGAACCATCTTACCTTTTATTCCAAAATCGCTAGACAAATAAAAAATTTTTGATACTCTAAACACATTGATGCTTCGAGCCTGACCTGTGCCGACATAAGCTAGAACTGTGGTTTGTTTGTGCTGGAAAAATTAAGTTGTCATCAAATCAGTTTTTCTTTAAGGGAAAAAAAAAGTTCAGATTTGTGAACAGCATTGAATTTGGTATTAAGTCACATGTTACCATTTATGATAAGATTCTCTCCGAATATTAGAAGACAAGAGTTTCTTAATTATAACGCAACTTGATGAAACTCAAGAGATCTTTCATATGTATTATTGTCTATTTGTATCACAGGAGCGAGTTAGCTCTTTCGCGCGTTATGGGCCATCCTAATAGCTGATGGACAACACGATGGGACGCATTTTGTGATAGGACTTACAAAACATGTTTTTGTTTTTCTCTCCCCTCGTCGAGTTATCTATCAGTTGTGAAAGAGACCGAATGATCCTTCACTCAAAGGATCTAATCCGCTGCCTTGTACCTTATCATGAGCGGTGCACTTTAGGTGACACTTGAAGGTGATACATGTAATGTTCAATGACATGTTAGCAAATTTGTGTGCGCGCGTGCGCGTGTTTTTTGGTGTATTCGGGGGTGGGTTTTTTTTGGGGTGGTGGTGGGGGGTGCGGGTTTTTTGGGGGTTGTGTCATTAATTAAGTCCTAAATGCTAGTTCGAGTGGCGAAGAGGTTGGAACTCACTTGTGGAAAATTGTACGTTCAAGATCAAATTATTACTTCTGTTAAAAGGAAAAAGTAACCTTATGAAATGTGAGTGCACGGGAAAATCCTTGATTTGTGAAGTAAATTAAACCAATATTTAATTTTAGAGAACAATTGCATGCTAATGTCCTTGATTAATAGTAAGTTAGTTGCTATTAATTGAGCGTTACCAGAGGGATAATGTTGAAGCAAGTGAAGTTAAAATTAAGATTTAATACCCATGAGAAAAGAATTACAAAGAAGTTAAGATTAGATTTTTTTAATTATTATTATTTGATTAGAGCTAGAATTAGTAAGAGTTAAGAATTAAGATATATAAAAAGAAAGAGAAAGCCAATTCTATTTTTTTGTTGGAATTGTTAACACTCGAGCTGGGTGGATTTCAAGATGATTTTGAGAGTGGTTTTTGGTTAATTCTACTTTTATCTTTACTTGTTAATTCTTATCAAAATTTGATTATTTAGTTAAAAGAATTAGCAAAATATAGCCCAACTCTTTAGCTATCTTCAATTCCAAAACAAGGCATTATAAGTAATAATTAGAAATTTTAACTACTCTACTCACGAGAGGTAGAAAATAGTGTAATTGTAAGTTAAAAAAAGAATAATAGCAAAACTTTTTACTTTTTTTTTTAAAAAAAAAAATTGAAAATAAACAAGTTATGAATGAGATTAATATGTCAATTAATAAATTAGTCCACCAAAGTCTAGAGCTCATTTTTCTGTGGCCAATAAAAACAAGAGTAGTGGTGTTTGCATTTTGCAGCCTGAAAGCTACGACAGAGGACTACTCCAAAATGGGCAGCAAAACTGATGGAACAAAGTCAACAATCGCACCAATTCTAGAGTTTGCGATCCAAGTAGAAAGTTAGGTCACGGCACTTGCAATAGTTTTGGCGACAAATTGTCTTATTTTTATTTGGAACCGGGCACTTTCTGTAAACAGCCACTCCGAAGCTTCTAGAAGGGATCGGATCAAGGACGACAAGGTGCAATGACGTAACTGCCCACTTTGTCGGCTACTAGCCATATCCCGCTCTTCCTAATTCTCGGCCGTTCAAGGTGGTGTCGCCTTAATTTCAGCCGTCTAATATTTTACGATGGTTTGATCATATGTGACGTAAACTTATAGATGCACCAGTCCGATGAGTAGAACGTACCGGGCAAATTAAAAGAGCGCAGAGGGACCAAAGAAAACATGGATGGAGGTAATACGATAAGATGTAAAAGCTAAAGGTCTTAATGAAGGCATATTGCTCGATAGGAATGAGTGGAGAAAGCTGATGCATGTGCCTGATCTGACGTAATTTTCTTTTGATTCATGTAGCCTACCCCAAATACTTAGGACAAATGGCTTAGTTGTTGTTTGTTGTTTGTTTGTTTGAGTCTCGGCACATGTGATCCGTTGATAGTCGCCATTTTTATTTGTGCTCCAGTGAGGCAAACTTAATTTTTTTTTTCTTTTCAATTGCTGTTTTTTAAATTTCTTTTTCTTTTCTTTATTGTTCTTTTTAAATTTGAATTTAAGATTTTTTTTTATAATTCACTCTTACGATTTTAATACTCGCAAAGTCTCAAAAATACGGAACATTTTTTTTTTTGATTCTCAGACAAAAATCTACTAATTTAGAATTTTTCTCTCACTTTTTGCTAGTTACAAGAGTTGAAGCTCCAACATCTCACAACTCACCCTCACTACTTTATTGCTTGAGTTAGATTTTGAAGGTAACCTTTTCTTGTAGCTGTTACAGAAACAATCAACTGATTCGTGATGTACGATTCACCTCCACAAAAATGAAGTGCACATACAATGCATATTGGGAGCAATTTTTATGTTACTTAACGTTGTCATCCTGCACGTGCCTTCATTGTCTCTGGCTGCTACGTGCAGATTCATTCGTAGAAAAGGTATTAGAGAACTAATTAGCCCTCCATTGACTAATTTAGATACTTAATGAAGCACATGATACTCACTATTAACAAATGTTCAGCTCTCTCTCTCTCTCTCTCTCTCTCTCTCTCTCTCTCTCTCTCTCTCTCTCTCTCCTCTATTTTTTATGTAGCATGTGGATACCACACACAAGCGAATTTTTGCGTTACTTGATGGTGAAAAGTGTCTGCATGCTCAATGGGTTTATATATGTAATGTTCTGTCTCTCTGTTTGTTTTTCAAAGACCCAAATGAGCAAGTTAATTAAGCTTCTATTAATGGCTGAATCTACTCTAAATTTATTAATACTTGTTTTTAAAAACAGAATACAAAATGACCATCTCACGTAACTACTTGGCGTGCTTGCAGATCTACTTGGACCCAGTTGAGTTCATAGTCAATTCTCACACGTTTCTGAATCTTCTTTCTAAAAACAATTCACAAACATGATGCCAACCATAAATTAATATCATTGTCAAATTAAGCATGTGGTCATAAAAATATATGGGCTAGTAATGTCTAGTTGATTTGAATTCGCAAGCATATTGACATAATTGACAGCTATTGTTGTCAAGTGTGTCGTAATGAAATTGTGGGGTTCAGGTGTTTAATTCTCCTCAATTATTTCACTATTCTTTTGAACATGAAGTCTAGAGCAGCATATTCTAATTGCTTGAGGAAAGAATAATTGAAGAAGGATGTGTTCACAACTCTATATGTAAACTCCGAGTCTGAGTAATTCAGAACTCAACATGAAGGGCAGAAAATTGCTAGTTTAACAAAAGAGATGAACTTTAATAAAGCTGAAACGAAATTATATTTCCATGAAGAAGTGAACCGGGCTTCTTTCAAAAGTCGAGCAGCCACCATGACAGCAGCTTGCTCAAGAACATTCAAGCGAGAAAAAGGATGTGACGGCTAATTGAATCCAAAAATTGGTGGAATTCCTGGACAAAATCATTGAAAGATAATATGCTCACATTGTGGAAAGAAAATTGCAACAGTGATTAGTTGTCTCTTTGCATTGGCAAGCATGATACTGAAATCTATGACCACAAAGTTGTCTCTCTCCTCAATATATTTTTAATATTGTAGCCACAAAGCATCAGCAATAACAATAATAATAATAAAAAAAACATGTCCTGACTAAAGGGAGTAGAAATATTGGTTCATTGCATAGAGTAATAGCTATGTAGAGTCTACTTGCAGAAAAAACTAAAGAACTATGTCATTTTCTCAAATATATTCAACAAGGGTATATAAAAACTAGCCTGAAAGCTTCAACAAACAAGGGCTGCGGATAGGTTTGTAACTGGTAAGCACTGAAGAAAGTGGACTTTTGATGACTTAGTAAGACATATGGCACTAAATATGCGAAAATTGAGTGCACTTTCACTTTAACTTCTAACATTCTTCGTCAAATCTACAACTTTTCTTAGTCCAAAAAAAAGAATACACTTCTTTGGTCTACAGCTTCTGGAACCTACAATGAACTCAATCCAGATTATGAATTTTGTGCCATGCCACAAATCAAGTTGTTCTTCATCAGAATCTACAGATTCAAGGACACAATACAAAACTTCAGACTGGTTTCCATAATCTGAGATCAGAATGAAAAGTCCAAGTTGGCAGCAGTGACTCACTTGCCTTGCTTCATAAGATACTGATAGTAGATGCCAATATCTCATGTCTCATTAAAAGATCCAGGGATGCAATCTGCATGGATAAAAGGTTCGAATTACAGATTTTGAGGTGTAGTCCAGACTGGCCGCCGACAGGTTCTTAGCTCAGGCTACATCTCGATCTCAGGCTCGCAAGAAACCAAACAGGTCCTGTACCGTATCATGCCAATATAGATGGCTCAAGATGACAACACAAGGCCCATCGAAAGCAATATTTTGATACATTCACATCTGGCACACAAATTTTTAAGATGATCTGAGTACCATGACTTGAAAACAACAAGATGAGGCCACCATGACGTTTCATGAGAGAGATCTTCCATAGAACCTGCAGATAATTAAGGCAAGGGATCTCGTCTTCCATACTGAGCTGACAGAAACTCTGAAAGGAATATTTGATCTTTTTTTTTTTTTTGCTTAAACACGTGCAATCCAATGTTACTAAATGGCTTGTCTACAATACAAGAGAAGCAAAACATCTAATATGATAATTCAGGAGATGCCACTACATTCTGTTGATAATGAAAGAAACAAATACGTATGAATGATTATTTCACTGCAAGAATATCAGGATTGTGTGCCTCGATATCAACATGCCTAATCCCAGGAATAATCTTTTGGATCTCTGATTCGAGGCGATCAACCTCACTTCCTAAGGCCTCAACAACTCCCTCACCTGCCATAAGCAAAGAATTTAAAGCCAGAAATAACAAGTGGGGAGGAAATTTATATGTCTGAATGTGCCCATTCCAAAATCCATACCGTAACTCGCCATGGCCTTGAGATCGCCATGGCCTTGAGTAATGCTGACTCATCCTCACATTTTGCTGCTTCGTGAAACTGTTAGCATCAGCAAGCACACACATATCATGTTCAGTCGACATCTAATAGAAACTAGTCAATAGGTATTAATGAAACTAAAGATCTTTTGGGGACAGCAGAAAATTGAACGACCCTGCCTGGTGAAAAATTAGAATTAATGGTGACTGTAGGATTTAGGCACAGAAGTAAACTGTCTGTTGTTTGAAAAGATATATTACCCTGCTGGCGAGCAGTAGAACTCTTTGCCAAACTGTATTTTTTGTTACAACGGTTTATTTCATTTGTGGCCGACAAAGACAAGGGACGATCTGAGTTGAAATCATATCCCAAAAAAAAAAAAAAAAACAAGCGTGCTCACACAAAAATTATATCATGCCGACATCTTCTGGATGGGATAAATGAAATAGTTGCATAATAGACATGCCTGCCCAGCCATCAGTGTTCAATCCTACTTTGCAACAGTTTTGAAGTTGTATGATAGTCGGCATTTAGATGGGATAATATGGTGTCATGGATACAGGTACCAGGTGTGGTCACGTCACAGGTACTAGAGGTTGGCGTGCATGGATGCATGGATTGAGGTGCTGTGTATTTTATTATCATGTAATGATAACACAAAAGGGAACTTTTCCTATGAATTTTCTCTTTAGCTTCATGTATCTTTAATTGAAAGACAGGAAAATAAAATATCATGATTTGATCATCACACATCACAACAATTATATTGTGGAGAAGAGCTTTGATATTTGAGAGGATGATTTCCAAGTACTATGGGAGATTTTAATTGTGAATTTCGGGTGCCCCTTTCAACAATCAAATGTTATTCCTTATAAATTTTGGCCAAATAAGGAAATTAGTAAGTGCACAGTTCTCATCATCAGATAAAGAGTATAAGAAAGAGTCAATCTTAGTAGCATCTCCATCTAAATGTAACTCATTATCCATCTAACAGTGATGAAGTCAATAATGAAATCTTTGTCTTTGAAAACTCTTTGATAGCAACAAATATGTCCTTTAAATTTCCCAGCGGTCAAATAGATAGCAGAACAGCAAGATGAAACTCTAGCGAGAAGGGACAGATATAAAGAGTAATTTTCTTCTCAAAAGAAATGAGGAGGGTTTGTCTTGGAAGAGGTTTGAGATTAATTTGAGTATATTTCAATTCTCGAAAAAGAAGACAGATGTTTGCGAATGAATCGATAGATTGAAGTAGTGAACATAACATTGAAATTTTGGTAGTTAACATGACATTTCACTGTAGCAAGATATTTTGCCCAAGTATACAATCAACATGCATGTTATTGCATGCATGATCCTAAAAATTGTTCTGCATTAAGATCAATGTATGTTGTTTCACAAAGTAACGTGAACAAGCATGATCCCATTGTACCACGCTTCACAAGTAGCTATGTAATTACCCATTTTCATTTGATCTGTGTTCCAGGTAAACTTGCTCTAAACTTCATACAATATGTCAAGTTATTAAAGATAAGTGTGATATGACAAGTTGATAGGTGCCAATGGAGCATTGTGGGAAAGCCTCTTCTTTTTCCTCCTCCAAAAAAAAAAAAAAGAGATGAAAAGTTGATAACATTCTCTCAAGATTAGTGTAACTAAGGCATTAGCAGAAGCAGGGCACCTTCAGGGTGCCTAGGACCTACTTGCCGAACGATTTTCAGAGACGAAAAAAGAAGAGAAAGGAGAAGAAAAGGCTGCCACCCTCAATGAAGCCATGACCTGCCATTTCTACTCACACCACCTCCAATAGCTTTCAGTGCCACCACCACTGCCCATCTGCCGCAAAATAGACCGACAGAGGAGAAAGTGGATGAAGTTAAGACTCGTGAGTCCTAACTTCCTTTGTTTCTTTCTCCTCCCTTCACCACTTCATAGTAAGCACTAAGCAGTGGTGGCAGCTACCAAGATATCAGTCAAGGAACAAATGGTGGCCAACAGCTGATGAATATGTCAGTTCTTTTTCTTTTTCCCAGCATAATCGGTGTGCATTAGCATCTGCTCTGCTAGGCGGCCACCTAGAAAGTTTTTAGCATAATGCTCAAGATCAATAACATATACAGAAAGTAGAAGGGATGTTAGAGTTACCTATTTCTGCTTTGAATCTAAAGAATCCAGGTCCAATCACCTCACTTTTGCAATCATATAATGCATCAACAACCTGCAGACACCGACAAACAAGTAGATAGGACCTAAAACAACTCAGGATTATATTAAACGATACTGATATTATCTTACTGGATCAGATTTTAAAAATTGAGCACTCTTTCGTCAATCGCTCTACCAATCAAAGCATGCATGTTCCTTTGAATTAGAAATATAGCAACCTGCAACGTTAACTAGATGAAATTACTTGCCTGTGCATATTTCCAAAGAGGTATTTATATAATTTACCAGGTATACTTTAGTCATCACCCTGGGCATGCAACAAAACTTTAGCAGAAGAATGTCTTGATTACATTAGGCAAGTATTTAAAGGTTTTATGTTGGAAACATTGTGGGTGCTGGCAGATCACTAATACCTACCTTATAGACCAGGATAATGAATATCATCAAGAAAAGGATGAAATTGGTTTTCAAAAATATGTCTCTTATTTTAAATAAATTTCATTTTTCCTGTATTATTGCTTAATTCCATCACGGTTTAATACTGATCGCAATTGCACCAGAGCTAAAAACTTGCCGCAAAATATTCCAGCTCTCTCATGTGTCTAATTCCCTCAATTTACAAATACTTGGATAGGGCTGAAATGGAGACATTCCCCATATTTTCCCAATAGACCAGTATGAAAAAGTTATGTATTTTGTCAATGTATAGCCAAGATTCACAAATAAAATATCATTCTAATGTGAACGGCAACATTTAAATACAGATGTGAGATAACATATCATTCCAAGTAAATTACCAACAATGATGGAACCAATTGGGTCATAGATTGCATTTCCAGTCATATTAACAGCAACCAATGATGCTCCTGCAATAGCAAGACCTGTAACAGCAGCACCATCCTGTATAACAACAAATATTAGCAGTGAAACAAATGAAAATATATCAAAATGAACATGTTATGGCCAAAAAATTGCTCAGTTCAAGGTTAACAGAAAGATAGCAATCAGAAAGGCAACCATTATCATCTGAAGAAATATTGTCCAATAAAGATAAAACAATGTTCACTGTCACTTAGCTAATTTGCTGTCACATTTCTATTTAAAATGCAGGAGTTCCCTAGAAGCACAAATACTTCAACATAAATGATTTGCCCTATCAGACACCTATTAAATATGTAGACTCTTCAATCCTTGGTGGATACATGTCAGGAACAACTTTGGATGTGCCCTGAAATTTATTACATGTTCAAGATATTGTATAAGTATGTAAGATATAAGACAAAGAAATTATATGAATGCCTATATGAAATTGCTGAATTTGATTTGTTGATACATTTATACAATATAATTTTTTTACAAGTAAATGGATAAAATTTATTTGATATAATATAATTTGGAGAGAGAATTTTATATTATACAACTTGTTGTATTTTAAATAAATATTTTGGCTTAAATTAATGTGGTTTATATAAAGCAAAGAAACATGATAATGTGTGCGTCCATTTTGATGTATCCTCGCTCCCCATCGCAGTGAATCCAGGTTTTCCGCAAATGTCATATTGTTGTGTGGGTATTGGATAGTACTTCAATTTACATATCAAGGTTTTTAATTTTTAAGTTTTACTATGAATCCGTGATAAACATCTCGGATGCTAGTTGCTTAAATTACGGATGCTAGTTGCTTAAATTACCTCCGTCATAACAGCAACAGATGTTGGATCATGACCACACCAAACATAATCCCAGACTGTCATTCCATCTGCAGCAGCACCTTTCTTTACAGCATTAATGGCAACCCGCAGAGAAGCTCCTATGAGAGCATTAAGATTATGCACTTGAATAATTTTGAGAACAAAAATCTGAATGTGCAGAACTAACCTTCAATAAGAAATGATCCACCAATCACTAAAGCAGCATAATTAATATTTTCAGGAGGCTGTTCCAATAATTATACTTGACAATTAGTATTTAAAGAAGCAACATTTATGAAGTCATTTTGCAAATCAAGCCCTTGGAACCAAATGTAGTAGCAGAATTTAGACAAGCATGTTCAGCATTACATTGGTGAGAAGTCCACAAGTTCTGGAGTCCATGCACAATTGTGGCCCCAGAACCTAGGCAAAAAAATACCAACTGCAGATATCAAGGACCAGACAAATCTTTCTTTGAATAACCATAACTGCAGAAAAGTGGAGGAAATGAACTAAAAGAATGGGAAATAAAAAAAATTCACAAATTTAAAGCTTCCTTCCATTAGCAATGGACTAAATAAGATCTGTCTATAGCATCTCTATATTAAAAACAGAAATACAGCTTGAACAATGGTTATAGTTTATACACTTGTTGGTGCCATTGATGATGCTTTTGACAGAGAAAATTTTATTGTAGAATAATTAAGAAATACTGTTTTGAAAAAGAAGTAATAGCAGTAGTAGTAGTCATGATGAGAATTTACGGGTGCAGAGCATCAGGAGCGCGCCTTGAGCTACTCAAACCATAGGCGAGAAGTGCCTAAAATGTGGACGTGATTAGGTCTTGACTTTAAAATAGTGATTGAAGAGCATAACCCGAGCAGGATACAAAAGAGAACAACGAGTGGCAAAAATACCTGGTTTGCGAAATCAGCAACTGAATGCACCACTTCAGCTAACATGACATGACTGGTAGTCACAAACCTTACTCGAAACTTAAGAAAGAAGACCAGAAAGTTGCACCATAATGCAGTATTAACTGCTCGTTGGCTGAAAGATTTTGTTCATAGGTAGACAAGTTTCATGATAAGGCCAGTACATATTAAGTTTCCGTAATATATTTAGATAAATATACAATAGATTGGATGACGGTGAATCAGAAAGCTCTACATAAATTGCACATATTAGGTTTTAGTTTTCTGGATGAAACCAAAACCAAAAGTATCAATAAACACACATAGTTAAGAATTGAATATTTAATGGATTTATTATTATTTACCCTTTAAAAATTTATGTCATAATTGGAATAAGTAATTATCGTTCTGAAACACGGTTTCAAATATCGGTTGACACACACACACACACACACACACACACACACACATATATATATATATAATCCAGTTTTGAGGTTCTCGATATCATATTTCCCCATAATATCAGTCGGTATTACCGATATGGCTGATATTGATGATCAATATTCACAATATTGATACTAAAAATCATTGGGTGATACCCATACCAATACTGAGATTTTTCAAAGCTCTATACATACTACAGTGGCAGGTTTAAATTTTACTTCAAGGTCGAACTTGGAGCCACACATCATGCCCACTTTCTCGTAAATATAATATTATCCATGTCACAGTAAAACTCTCGATCCAAGTATTTGAAATCTCATCCGATGTAACACATTAATTTCCTAATCGATTGCTCCATTCTTGCATGATGTCAGACAAATCCAATTGAAGCTAATTTGGAATAGAAGTTATCATTGGGTGTTACATCCCATACTTTGGGTTTAATAATTCACATCGGCATTGAAATCCCACCCATAACAACTCTTGTGATAATATGCAATTATTGTAACCTATGTTGCAAGGACACGACAACATTGAAATAGACACATCATTTGCTTAGTGTTCCTCTGACAGGGTACCTTCACCATTGCTCATGATAATGCTTCCAACACTTTTGAAAGCAAATAAGTGCCTTTTTCTTTGGATGTTTCCTAATCAGTTTCTAAAGGTACCTTTAGAAAATCACATGTCAATAAGCTATGGATTAGAGAACCCAGAACTCCATCTTTTCCCCCAATGATCTCAAAAGATTGTTGATTTCCTTTATATTCTCCCTTTTTTCCCGACCAATCTCTTATGCAATCTGATCTCTAACTGAATTTCTCAAATTCTCTCTAGTTCTCTGACGGTTTTTATGAATCTTGTCAAAATTTTCTCACACCCATTTTTATCCAAACTCTTCCCTAAATCTGTTTCAAATATGACCTTTCTTGAGAAGAACCAAACACCTTACCTATATATATAAGTTCATTTCTAAAGAGCATTTTTGCGCAAGTCCTTTAAAAGAACTTATCCACAAGCAAAAGCAACAGTAAATGCCCCTTTCATTGCCGTTGAAGTGTTTGCTTAAGTGGGTGCAAGTGGCAGAATGCCCTAGCCAAGTGAGATGCTAAATATATGCATAATTATTAAGAAAGCAACTTTTTGAAATGATAGTTCTGAAAGATTATGCCATAGTTGGCTTCTACTACAATTTTGCATTAGTTTTTTTTAGAAAATATGATTTGTACAAGAAGTGTTATATGAGTTGTATGAGAAGTAGAATAAAGATAGAAATAGAATTGACTTTCTTGTATCTATAAAATATAACTGAGAGGAGAGAGATCTCTAACTAACTTCTAATTTTCATAAACTAAATCTTATCAGGATATTAGAGCCCTAAGGTTCTCTATCCTTCGGACCTTCATCGTCATCATTTTTATTTGCCATCAAAACATCACTATCAACATCTCTATTCTTCATCATCTTCTTTTCTTTTCTCTCTTTTTTTCCTTCTTTCAAATCTGATTTGAATTCAGGTTTGTAAAAAAAATAAAATAAAAAATAAAAAAACTTTATTGTTCACAGTAACAGTAAAAATAAGAATCTTTGGGATGGGCAATTAGAGCCCATGGTTCTTTTGACTTGAAAATTGACTTTGATTTGGGTTTTGACTTTTTGATTTGAGCATTTTTTGTAATTTTGGGGTTCTTTTACTTGCTTCTGTGAGTTTTGAGTGATGATTGAAGAAATGAAGTTACAATTTCTAAGTTTGTATCTGGAAAAATGAAAATTGAATGGTGAAAATTTTCTACAGTGGAAATAAATTGTTGAGACTCATGTTACTGCGAGAGTTAAAATCACCACCTTATTGACAATCCCCCGATCTAAAGAAGCAGACTTGGAGGTAGGACGATGCACTACTACTATGACAGATCTTGAACAGCATGGAGCCACATGTTCAAGATCTGGTTCTACATTACAGGACTGTAAAAGAGATGTGAATTTTAATTAGGCTGTTTTCAGGAGGAAGCAATCTGAGTCGAGCCTATGATGTTATTTAAGAGCTATTCAGGAGTTAACAAGAAAGTCGAACGTTAATCCAGTTCTATACTGACTTCAACAAACTTTCTGAGGAGGTCAAAGAGATTTTTTCTATCATAGTTGACGTCAAGGAGGTGTATGAAAGGTGGAACAAATTAATGGTCCTTATTTTTAGGGCATCCAGAGTTTTCGAAAGCTCGACCGAATGTAATTAGTAACTCATTATCAAGTCACTTGAAAATATCTACTTCTTATATGAAATTGTTCCTTCGGGTCAAAGAATCCAGCTATCATGAAGACCGAGGATTGCAGTCCAAGACAGAACAGCAGGAGATAGAGGCTGTGATAGTGATTTTGGAGACAGAGATTGTGATGGTGGTCGTTCAAGAGGACAAGCAGGAGAGGTGATCTATTATTATTGTAAGAAACTTGATCACACCAAGTGCAACTGTCCACTAGTACAAGAGAAGCAGCAGCCGTTCGATCAGCTCATGTAGCCATAGCTCAAGAGAAGCAATCTGATACCAAGAGTTACGTCAGTGAGGAGCAACTGGAGCAATTGTATCAGATGTTCTATCTGTCAGACATCATCCACTCCACCTTTCACAGCCACTTTTGCCCAGACAGAAAATCTCATTGTATTTCTTACTACATCTAATTCTCCTACTTGAATTATAGATTCAGAAGCTTCTAATCACATGACTGAGAATAGAAATATTGTGTTCTCTCTTGATTCTACGTGTTCTTTTTTCTTTGTTACATTAGCGATGGTTCTACTTTTATTCACGGCATAGCACTTACTAACGTTACATATTCTTTATCTTTATTATCTATACTTTATGCTCTAAAATTTTCTTTCAGTTTACTATCAGTTAGTAAAATTACTAGAGCGTTAAATTATTCAGTATAATTTTATCCTACATTTTGTGAATTTGAAAAACTTGAAACAAAGAAGATGATTAATGTCGGACATAAAAAAGACAAATTGTATTACCTGAACTTGGTCTCCAAGCTACTAGCATGCTCCAATTCAATTTCATTTTTTGATCATTACCGTCGGTTAGGTCATTTTTATATCAGTTTAAAAAAATTTGGTTCCTAAGTCTAGTCAAACTGAGTCTTTAGAGTGTGAATCTTGTCAGTCAATTAAAAAAGCATCATCGAATGTCTTATCTTAGTCGAGTCAATAAAAATGCTAATTACCCATTTAATTTGGTTCATTCAGATGTATGAGGTACATATTCAATAAAATTCAAACTTGATTTTCAGTATTTCTTTATTTTTGTGGATGATTACTCGTATGTTACTTGGCTTTATCTCATGAAATCTCGTTCTAAGATCTTTTCTAGATTTCAAATTTTTTATTCAAAATTTAAAACCCAATTTAACACTTCTGTAACAGTCTTAAGATCTAATAACGCTAAGGAGTATTTTAATTCATCTTTTCGCAAATTTTGACGATTGAGCATGACATTATTCATCAATCCCTATGTGCATTCACTCCTTAATAAAATGGTGTCGCTGAACGTAAAAATTATCATTTGCTTGAAATTGCTCGCACATTGCTTATTCATAAAAAAGTTTTTAAATATTTTGAAATGATGCAGTTCTTTTAGCATGTTATTTAATTATTTAGATTTCTTCTTTTATTTTGCAAAATCAAATCACATATTCAGTATTATGTCCTCAAAATGATTTATTTTTTTGCCACCAAAGGTTTTTTATGTATGTGTTTTGCTCAGAACAATGATCCTAATATAACAAAATTAAATTCTCGTGCCCACAAATGTATTTTTTTTGGATATTCTCGGACACAAAGGGTATCAGTGTTGTTATCCTTCACGAATCATTTGCTTGTTTCAACTAATGTCACATTTTTTTGAGTCTACATCCTGATTTGACAGTGAACTTTCCCCTTAGAGTTCAAGGACGTTAATATGTTTTGCATATTCAGGATCAACCAGTTGTGCATACTCTATCATCAGTTGATAGAGATCTAGGTACATTGTCACTTGTCCATGAAGAGCCATAACCCCCTCACTAGTTTAGAAATGTCAGTTTAGAAATGTCATGGAGTCTTCACAAGACATACTTCTACTATACATGTGCCAACATCTTATACTGTTCTGATTTTCGTATCACAAACTGGTGAGAATATATTTGAATTACCCTCTAATGATGCTACTACTGGTTCTAACATTGTCTCTGATGATTATCTTCACATTGCTCTTCGCAAGTGTCACTTGCACATCTCACCCTATTTCTCATTCTATATCTTATTCACACTTGTCTCCTTTTCATGCCTTTGTTTCTTCTGACTCATAGTTTGTTCTCAAGTCTGTCAAAAGTCTTGCCTATCTCAGGATGGAAGGATGTCATGAAGAAAAAATACTGGCTGTAGAATAGAATGGCACCTGGGATCTTGTTGTTCTTCTTCCGAGAAGATAGCAGTTGGATGTCAGTGGATATGCACTGTGAAGCTGAATCTTGATGGCTCATTGGCTCGTTTGAAGGCCTATTTGGTTGCCAAAGAATCAGGTATATGAAATGGATTATCATGACACATTCTCACCAATTGCAAAGCTGACGTTTATACGGATTCTTGTTTCTTGGTTGTCGCTCATCACTGGCTCTTCCATCATTTAGATGTTAAAAATGCTTTTTTTAATTGTGTTCTTGACAAGGAGGTTTACATGTAGTAGCCACAAGGTTTTGTTACCTAGGGGAGTCAGGAAAGGTGCGCAGGCTGAAAAAGTCTTTGTATGGATTAAAGTAGTCACCAAGAGCTTAGTTTAGACGATTTTGCCTCTGTTGTTTGTGATTTTGGTCTTTCTCATTCTCAAAAAGATCACTCTGTGTTTTGACGATAATATCAAGGTAAGAAATTACTTCTTATAGTGTATGTAAATAATATCATTGTCACTGGTGATGATGCATAAGTGATTGTAGATCTGAAATGTTACTTGCAAAGCATTTTTAGACAAAAGACCTTGAATCTTTGCGCTACTTTTTGGACATGAAAGTAGTTAGATCCATAAAGAAAATTACTTTCCCAGAGAAAGTATGTGTTTGATATGCTCTATGAGGCGGGTATGTTGTATACAGAGCTGTTGATACACCTATAAAAGCTAATGTCAAGTTACTACCAGATCAAAAAAGATCTTAGATGATCCTGATAGGTATCGGAGGTTAGTGGGTAAGCTAAACCACCTAACTAAAACTAGACCTGAATTCTCAGCACTAAGGACTACTCATTGGGTTACAGTATTACATATTCTCAGGTATTCAAAGAAAGCTCCTGACAAAGAGCTTCTATATTCAAATTGTGCACACACCAAACAGAATTGTTGGTTTCTCAGATGCTGAATGGGCAGGATCACCAGTTGACAGGCGAACTACCATAGGCTTTGTGTTTTTCTTGAAAGAAATCTTGTCTTATGGAAAAGTAAGAAGTGAAGTGTGGTGTCACGATATAATGTGGAGTCAGAGTAACGTGCGATGGAGAATGTAACTTGTGGGTTGATTTGGGTCAAAAACTTGTTGACTGAGCTTGATTTTACTCCAGATTATCCTATGAGGTTATACTATGATAATCAGGTTGTTGTCGCATAGCTGAAAATCTTGTATTACACGAGCGCATGAAACATATTGAAATAGATTATCATTTGACACGCCAGATGATGGAAGAGAAGATTGTTCAAGCTCGACATGTTTCATCCGGTCATTAGTTGGCAGATTTACTCACAAAGTCTCTTGAGAAGACACAAGATGATTTTATTTGTGACAAGTTGGGCATGTACGATGTATATGCTCCAACTTTAGGGGAGTGTTAGAAAATATGATTTGTATAAGAAGTGGTATATGAGTGTATTAAGAGTAGAATATGGATAAAGTAGAGTTAGACTTTCTTATATCTATATAATATAATTTAGAGGAGAGAGATCTCTAACTAACTCTCTAATTTTCATAATCTAAATCTTCTCTGTTTTCTCTGCATGATCATCATGATAAGATGAGTTATACAGTTGTTTGCAGTCTATTGTGCCCCCATCCATTAATGAAACTTTATTACCAAGACATCACCAATTTTTTTTGCAATGGAACATGTTGCAAAAAAGCGTATAAATTGTGAAGAAAATATGGCATTGTTGAATTAGCATAAAGAAACATTAACGGCTATACAATCTCTACATGAGAATTTCCTATCCAAATACTTAAAAACACAGAAATTGAAGCATGAGTGGCATATTATGCGAGCAGTTGAGTATGGCCTTATCCTGACTGTCAGCTGTGAAACTTCATGGTTTACCCACATATTATCTCCACATAATAACTCTGTATAAAATAAAACCCGTATGAAGTATCAAAGCTAAGACGGAAACTATTTCAATTTTGAGCATATTCTTTCAATAGAAGCATAATGGACAGTGATATAGGACATGAATACGAATAGTCGAATATGATGCCCGGCACAGCAACGCAGAAAATGCCTAAAAATTAGGATGCGGGACATGAAAGAATACAAACATAAACACATATTTAACACACTAAAATACGTAGTATTAGCAGTGAGTATCAGAGTCAGGCATACTTTATCAAGGGAAAAGAAAACTAATACAAAAATATGTTGCTAAATATATGCACGTCATAATCTTAAACCATTAAAAGCTATTTGAAATGTCCAATCCAAAACCTAATATTAATACAGAACGAAAAGAGGTTAACTACTGTGCAAAATTGTTGTAGGTGATGCAATGCAGCAGCGTGCGTACCTGGTGTCATCGAATTCGGTCTTTTTAATCTTGGCAACCCTAAGAGAGTAATCTGCATTTTTACAAACACCAAGCAAAAAGAAAGAGACTGAATTAAGAACAAACTTCGAACAAAGGACGTCAAAGGGGCAGAACATTCAGGCCCGGCGGCCTCGTCGACGACCAGTACGATGATTTCTTGAGGAATAGGAGCGGGGGCTCATAATCCCTAGAGAGGCGAATGCCGCCGCCGCTGTTAACGCCAACGTTTGTTTGCTGAGCCTGTTGTTTTTGTTTTGGGAGTAGGTAAAAATAGAGAGGGAGGAACAAAAGGTATTGTTATCAGAGATGATGATGATGTGAGAGATTGGGGATTTTTTGGGTGGACCCCCCGGGATTTATCTAAATTTCGTTAGTCCCCATGCAAGAGAGGTGTCAAATTTTATGCTACAGTTCCTTCAGTACTAGGTACAGGACTCGCTGCTATAGTTTTTCTGCAAAGGTCCTTTTCAGTCAATTTGTTTTGCAATCTTTCTGTGTTTTTTTTTCCCCCTAAAATTAGAAGTAAATTGGTTGCCAAGGCGGAACAGTTGAAATTTTCAAATATAATATGAAATTTACCAGACAATAAATATGGTTAGTGACAAGGAGTAGATCATCCTTGAGAATGTGCCTTGATAATGGAGTTGGAAAGTCCTTTGATAAATCTTTCACAGCCCTTGTGGCACTCTATACGTATAAGATGACTCCGATAGGCTCTATTAGGAGCCAAATAGTTCAAAAGGTGTAAAAAATACACAAAGAAAGCCTACAAGAGGAATTGAGTATCGTTGAACTATAGGACCAACTTTTGGGACTTAATACATTTAAACAAACAATATGTTTCAAAGAAAAAATGAATGTAGACAAACACTACAAGTTAATAAAATACTTCAAAATTCCGAGCACCTTGTGGAAAACAAAACATCACAAGTGCTCGTAGAAGTATTTTTAAAATTTCAAAAGCGAATTTGACAAATTTCGGGTTTTTCATGCATCTAAACAGATTCCTGTACACAAATGATATGGAATTGCGCCTAAATAGGCCCTTCATCAACTGGTGCTGCCAGTATGCGTTCAGGTGGGATCACTTCTTAAGGCTTTAATGATGTTTTTAACAAATTTTCATGTAGCTGGAGATCTTTTAAACTGACCTACAGGTTGTATGGAAGTCCATAACTTTTTTATCATTTTTTTTCTATTATTTGCAGAATGCAACAGTTAAAGAGCGTGAAACAAGTCAGCGCTGGCACCCCCATGCATGTTAGAACAAAGAGCTGTCACAGTGGACATAAAGGTAGGCAACTTCGGTGTGATATCACAAAAGAATAAAATAAAGCAAAAAACCTGTTTCACTTCACATGGCATTAATCCACCTTGATTACATCTCAATTATAATAACATTCAGCACCACATGAAAGAAGTTAAAGACCAGTAAGACTGCGGTCAAAAGTTCCAATGAAATGTATGAAATATGAACAGAAATCTGAAATATGAATTAAGATAGAGTGATTTCACACATCAATTTTTTTTTCCCGCTTCAATGTGCAGACTGCAAATATCAGCGAGTTCACGCAATTCTGAAATCCTAAGGTCCAAACAAAATAAGAGAAGAAACCGTGCTTAATGTTCCTTTTACTCTAAACAAAGATCCATAGACACGGGAATTCTCAAACATTATACAGTTCGACTTGCAGTTGTTTGTTCAACACCACATACAAAGGCCCTCTCAGATTTGTGTCAAAAGAAGGTAACAGTACAATCCTGGAATCAAAGAGGTCACACCTATTAGCTTTCAAGAGCACATGTGAGTCCTGAGCCCTCTTTGTTCCAGAAATTAACAGACCTGCAATCAGCAGCCGGACATAAAAAACCTATAGACTCCGGTAATCAATAACAGTCACTTCATCATCCGGAGCATCAAGGTCTTGATAACTGCAACCACATGACATAAGAGGGAATCAGCTTGGCACATAAAAATGAGGCCGATGGTCCTAAGCTTTCAGCATACAGATATTCGGTACATATATTTACCATCATAATAAAGGGGAAAACGTAAAAGGAAACAGTAAATATGTTCAAGTTGACGTGATATTACCGAAAACCTCTTCATAGAATCATATAAATATCATATAACATTGTCTCAAGGTACCTCCTAAGGTTTCACATTGTATCTTACATCCTAAGATCCGTCGATGAAATTACTAGGAATATTCAAGGTAAGCCTACCTGCTGCAGGCTTTTTGGTGATGTTATCATTACAGTTAACAAAATTACATAGGAGATAATTTCTGTAATTGACAGATGTAGAGAAACTTCAGGATCTGAATGATTTTGAGTTCACACGAATGGTTCACATGGCTGCCCAAGATATACATTTTCTGTAGTAGACAGATGCAGAGAAACTTTAGGATCTGAATGATTTAGAGTTCACACGAATGGTTCACATGGATGCCCAAGATATACATAGCAATGATACTATCTGTTTGATCATTCATCTGATGGCGAGTAAGGCTATTTTCATAGAACCAAAGCTGGAATAGTTAACATCATTAATCATGCATGAATGCTGAAGATTGAGGATGTTGTTCATAACACCGAAGAAGAGAGTAGAAAAGTGTTACAATGACAGGTTCTGCTGCTTAATGTTAGACACATTAGAGATTGAAATATAGTGCCCTACAAATGAGTGTAGCTGTAATGAGAATGTTGAGACTAGTAATATACTGTCAGAAATATGACAGCAGTCAGGATGGATAAAAGTGAAGTTGGCGGAGCGGCTAAAAATAGTGGACCTGTAAACAAACATGGATTGACCCTTGTTAATTTGACAGAGATGATGATGACCCTTAAGAAAGCATAATGTAATAATAGTTTTTGCCCATGGATCTGGGAGTGAAACATGTTTATTACTTGAAAAAACCATTAAATTTGCAACCACCCAATGCAAGGGCACACGGTATGAAAATCACAAGATCATTGGTGCCTTCATGTTTTAGATGTAGAGCTTACTTGTGTAGAGCTTACATGCGTCTGATGAATTTTGAACATTAACTGAAATTGACTGAGACTAATGGCTTATAAGCTCCCAGCAGATCACGAACGAACCAAAACAAGCACATGGGTGTAAACCAACTCCCCCCCACCCCACCCCCCACCCCAAAAAAAAAATAAAAAAAATAAAAACAAAAAACAAAACAAACGCGCACATACCATAACAATAAAATTAAGTGTTCATGCCTTTATGGAGATGAATAATGGCTTACAAGTTCTAGGTATAATACACGGGTTAAAACCAAAGCAAAGAACCCATGCTTCACACGACATAACAATGCTAACGATCACTGCCATAAAAGCAAATTAAAGATATTGACCAGAGTAGCATTCACCTTCGTATACGACGAGGATCATGCCGCAATGCTGGAGAAACAGCAAGGATTGGTGCTGGACCAGGCAACTGGGGGCCAGGTCTCCCTTTCCTTCCACGAGGGCCGCCATTTGCTTCGAAAGGAGTTGGTCCTCCTTGTTCCCTCAACATGCGCATAGCAACTTCTGGTGGGGCAGGAACAAAAGGTCCCAATGGACTGCAAAAAAGAACAAACTGAGACGATAAAATAGAAACAAAAAATAATGCACGTATGGAACTTCACAGGTTGCTGACATACCCTGCACCAGGCACAGGCATCAACACTGGTGGAGGAGGAGGAATATCATTCGGAAAGGGAGGAGCACCAACCAATCCTTGTCCACCATATGCATCATACATTGGTTCATCGGCATTGCCTGCATCTGGCCCACCGTTTGCATCATGGGATGGTGAGCCCTCAGACCTGTCATACCTGTCATGATCATTGAATCTGTCATTTCTGTCATACTCTCTGCGATTGCCACGTTCATCTCTCAGACGATCTGACATTGGCCTGCGTCTCGTCACCTTATCCTGCAAAAATGAGAACAATGCAAGAATCAGAGTAGTCAGGCACACAACATACTCATAGGCAATATAGAATCCTCCATTCAATTATACAAACATTATGCATTAGTGAATTTTCATAAAATATTAATGTGCATGCATAAGAAAATTTTACAATGACCGTACATGTGAGTGTGTATCTACCTATACACCTAATAGTTTTAAAAAAAAAAAATTAAAAGAGAAACAAAAGAAAACAGAGGATGATATACCACCAATGATGATGACAAAAATCTATTGTTGGCAGGAGGCTAGGAAATAAATACTAAAATACAAGACTTAAAAGTTAAAAGACTTTGCTTTGGCCACTGTTGACATAAATCAAAAAAGGATGGCATTGTTCTTAACAATTTATATCCTCAAAAATCTTCGTTAATGCTCCAATTCCAGCAATGTTATCATCATTTGATGATAAAATTTACTAATCATGCAATGTAAGAAGTCCATTAGAGTAACAAATCCACCTTAAAGAACATGCCGAAGAGTTTTGTCACGGTAACAGAAAGGATATATGAAATAACATCAAAATGCAAAAAACAGTTAATAAAAGCTTATTTTTTTGCTGTCATTAGTTAAATTTTGCAGCTACATAGATGTTGTTCAGCAGATAGTTAAGGCCTTACTATCATAAAGGGCAAAAGCATTCAAAACAAATACATGAAAGAGAAAGGAATAAAGGTTTCTGCATGATAGAATCATAGAAGTTGTCTGTAGATCTCAACAGACAACCTTCTTAATTTTTAGTGAAGAACTTGAGAGGAAATTCCTGTAGTAGACTTAAGGAAATACCAGAAGTTTTTCTCCTTTCTTCTTTCTTTTTTCTTTTTCTTTTAGTGGGTGTTATGGTGTAAGATGGGAATTTATCTGGTGCATATGTGCAAAAAGAATAAAGTTACACATAACAACCTGCCCTTACTGATAAATGAAGTAAATCACCACTACTTCAGTATTTTGAGCTGAAATTGTCTACCCAATAGGGGTTGTTGTAGATTATTAGAACATTATAAACAGCGGAGGGTAAAATGGTATCTGTACCAGAAAGGTGAAAAAGATGATATCTGAAAGCCTTTTACCAGAAATAATTAAACCCACCCTTTATTTATTTTCTTTATTTTTTTTTAACAAAGACCATAGCCAGTCTTAAACTGTGACATCCAATAACCCAACCCCTCTGTTTCACCGGTAAGCCAAGCCACAAAGGCAAATTTTTGGACCATTAATCGCTTTGTGGGTGCCTCCATTTAAATGGTGATTATCAGTTAATGTAGCAACACCTTACATCGTGTCATAGATGTGATGATAGTATTCTTATTATTGAGACTTGTTTGGCAAGTGGAGTTAGTGCAAGAATTAATTCTTACCAACTCTTGTTAAATGATCAAAAATTGGCAAGAGTTTGCAAGTAATGATGAAAGTGGAATGAGCCCAAAACCGCCCTCAAAACCATCTTGAAAACCACCCAATCAAGAGTTTCTAATTCCGCCAAAATGTTGGAATTAGCATCTCTCTCTCTCTCTCTCTCTCTCTCTCTCTCTCTCTCTCTCTCTCTAGCTAATCCTAATTCTAACCAAACAACCATCTCAGCTCTAATTCCTGATCTTTAACTATTCATGTCTCAAAAATCCTAACTCCCAACTCTTATTGCCATACGCAACCTTAAAGTCATTGCCACTACACCAAAACTCCGAAGTGGTGAGGGTAATATTTGTATATTCTAACTCAACCTTGTAGGTCGAGCACCTGTTTTATTTTATTTTTTTTTTCGGTTTTTTTTTTTTTTTTTTTGTGTGGGGGGGGGGGGGGGGGGGGGGGGATGAGCTTTTCACGCAACAGTATTTTTTTCTTTTTAGTCCGCTCTTATATGTGCCAGGTGGGTTTGAACCTGGGTTGCTGTGATACCATATTAAATTTCTTGCCGCTATACCAAAACTTCGAAATTATAGTGAGGGTGATATTGTGAGATCCCAAGGGAGCATAACAACAAAGACATAAAGTAGACAAAGGCTTAACATCAAGTGATTTTAAATGGTAAACTTCAAAACACGTGCAAAGAATCTGACAAGCAAGCTGCACAATAAAAGCCATAACGACCAAAGCACAAACTAAGCATGTTAATTACTGCAACAATCAGCCTCAATTCCATTGGATAACATGAGGTTAAGAGACTCAGATGAAATTCCTACCTGCAACCAATACTACACAGTAACACCTAGGCATATGGAGTTCAAACTGTTAAGATCAACATTAATCCAATATATCAAACTGTTAGGGCAGGTGTGCACTACTTCTCTAGAAGAGAAGAACAAAAGTTTTTTTTTTTTTTTTTTTTTTAAAAGGGAGAAAGCCAATGGTTAAGATCCTTAAACCTTTTCTAAAACTGTTCAACCTCATATATGCTAATTCACTGGACGAGAAGAATTTAAAAATAAAAATAAAAAATTGAGGGGTGGCAAAAGCACAAAAGGCATGTCATGAAGACAGAAATTGAGAGTCCAAGAATGACGAAGCCTTGTGAAAGAAGGCTCAAAAAACACATTAAGTAGATAATCGTGAAACAAATTTCTCAAAATTGACTGGACGAACATTTTGCTAATGTTAGCAAGACAATAGCATCAAGGGCTACTTAGAAAATTTGACAACTAGCTGGCTGATAGGGTCATTTAAACAACACACCCATCTGTGGCAAGACAACTTAAGGGTTAGACAGCAACAAGCACAAAGCCTCTAAAAGTTCTCTGGAACTATAAACATTAAAATGCTAACAGCAATTCACCAAGCAAAACAGAATTAGTGAGTTCCCCTCACAACTAATCTTTCCAGGTCAACTGGAAAAATAACACAATTCGAAGACCACAACTGGCATCCTGGTTCTCATTACCAACACTTTTTGCGCTGAGCATCAAGGGGAAGAGCGTTTTCCGAGGAGCCTAATAAGATTACTTCTTAGCTTGGGTGTTTATAAATAAGCATCAAGAAATGTCAAACACGGGGCACGAACCAAAGCTGCAGGACGTGATTCACTGGAGCAAGAAGAATAAGAAAGCCACTTCTAGCTCAGATTTAACCAGCATCATATTCATGTCAACAAAGGGCTGTCTTGTGGATAAGATGAAGAACCACCTAGTTTTTCTTGTTCTAGATGCAAGGCAAACATCTACTTTTAGATAATAAAAAAAAATGTGGTCCCGTATTGTGTGACCTGTGTTCCTATTTACTAAGATGTAAAGGCCTGGGGCCATAAAACCAGGAAGAAAAATCATCTTGAGTATGCGCATATTATCTTGCATTGATCTTTTAATCTAATACAAAAGGGTTATAGTTTTTTTAAAATTAACAAAGGATGCATCTCCGTTATAAGATAACAAAAAACATTAGTAAATATTACAAAATATGAATCTCTGAAGGAAAAAAATATTTGTTGTGCTTCTGTCAAAATGATTGATCTTTGTACGTGGACAAGGAGTAAAGAGGGACAAAAACAGTGGCAGCTCAGAGAATGTATTGAAGAAAAGTTAAAACTACTAATGCAACAATCCTATCCTTTTCATCACACAAGTTATGATACAAGCATTCCTCATTTCCTTTATTTCTCAAATTACAACTGAACAAAATTCCAGAGCATATATTGATATTTTAAAATGATATCAACAGACTTTTTAACTCCAAAAGCTTTATGCATGCTGTGTCATAACTACATCTTATATTCCCAAAAGTATATTTGATGACAGAGAAAATTCTACCGGTGCAGACTGCTGCATGACAGGAGTACCACCAGGTGCATTTGCATCACTGCAACAAAAACAAATGCTGTCAGTACAAGCTTTGGAATCCTTCCGTCTTTCTTGGTCTAATACAAAATAAACTCACACATACTTCATATAATTTTGAAAATAAAGATCCTCACGAACTTTCGAAGTCAGTTCAATCACAAGTTCAGGATGTTTGAGTTTCAAATGCTTATGAACAAACTCAGCAGCATGAAAAAGTTTTGTGCAACCCTTGGCTCCACATCCATACTTCCAGCCATATTTTTCATCTCTTATTTTCCTAACGTAAGGATCTAGAGACTCTGAAGCAGTTGCATCGATTTTTCCTTGGCTGTCATTATTTCCAGAGGATCCTGGCCAGACAATCTTTCCTGCCAAAAGGAATCAAGCTTTTTTTCCCAATCAGACCCATTCGCAATGGATCCATCAGTGGTCTTACCGTCTGCTCTCACATGCCGAAGACCCTTGGCATCATTTCTCTCTGACATACCATAGTAATCTAAATGATGGATGCGCCACAAATAAGTAATAACGTATCCAACAGTTCAGCTCCCTCAAGTCCCTTAACAGTTGTTAAGCCTCGAATAATTATTATCGGTCCAATAGATCCACCATGTGATTTTTCTCCATCTAACTTATCATGATTACTACAGCAAAGAACATTTTCCTTGATGCCCTTTTCAGCATCAAGCTTACGAACTAAAGCCTGAGCTTGTTCTATGTCAATTTGGACTCTTCGAGATTCAGAACTAACTGGAGGAGCCCTGGGAGCCGCAGAAAGCACATCACTTTCTTTTGCTGGGACCCTAGCATGCCTTCTCCTTTTCCACCATTATCTGCTTCATCCTCAGAGTTTGGATCACTACCATGTCCTGATTTGTTTAACGTGGAAGCTGTCAGACCTGGGCCACTGCATATGCAAGCAAAAAGAAATTTACGTCAAAACACCAAATGAGCTAAAGCATACATAAACAACTAAGAAGAAAAACTAACAGGTCAAGAGTTCCACTCTGCAAATCAAGGAGAAATTCTTTTGCAGCAACCTTGCTTGTTCATTCCGCCTGTTCATATGACAAGATAATAGGTGGAAGATAAGGAGAAATATCAAATATCATGAGAATAAATTGAAGCTATGGAAATATAGTGCAGTTAAAGATAGAGGGTGTCATTGGCTGTTAAGCAGAAAGACCTCATTCTGAGAAGTTCTCAGTACAGACTAATTTCCCACTTGCTATTCTTCTATTCAATGAATATGCCATCAACTCACCTTTCGATAACAGTCACTAAGTTCGTAGGATGATACTTGTCTTTGAGCCTGCATCAAAATAAGTCCAGATAAAATTAAAGTTGTCACAAAAATGTCCAGAAAGAAACTTAAAGTTGTAAACAAACTCTACATCCATATGCATCTAAGCAGTACCAGTCTTCATCTTTATGAGCTTCGAAATAAGCATGTTTCTGAGTTGAAATGTACTCCGACCTGTATTCTTCATACCTATACATCATGCCAACGCCCCAATAGTTAACAAACAGAACTAATTTACCCATTAAGACAAAAAAAAAAACAAAAACAAAAACACACGTCTAAGTTAAACCATATGCATGCACAAACGCACATGCAGAGGCAAGAGAGCACACTCACATACAAGTGCCCTACACACGCCTCGGTGTGTACATGCATGCACACATGCTAGAAAAAATGTCAATAAAGACATATATACATCTGCTATGAAAATCCTAAGTGCAACACAAGTAATTCAAAGATATAGCTACTCCTATTGGTAATTGTAAAATGGTTTTAGATGGGCTCACCACTGTCAGGAAAGCAAAGCATAAGTGCTATCATTGTAAGTTGTTGCATTGCAATATTTCTACCTAATTAGGCTCTCTATCTACCTGCGTTCAGCTTCGCCTGGCAATATATCATCTTCAAGCTCCTGAATGAACTGCTTGTATGACATCAGGCCCTCCCTAAAAGCAATCAATATCATATAAGCAATGCAGTGTTATCTCAGATAAACTTAGTATGGACCAATAAATATTGCAAGATGTATCTCAAAAATTAGTATGGTTACTAAAATAATTAAAGGAGTAAGAATCATTAGCACTTCCATCATTTTACCCAAAAAAAAAAAAAGAATAAAACTCAAAGCAACATAAATTAGGCAAATCCAACTAGAACAAGAGGAGAGAGGGAAAAACCCATGTATGTATCCTTGAAAGTAAAATCTCAAGATGAATCGAAGCACCAAAAATGAAATGTGATTGAGTTCGACAAATATAAAACTAAATAGAAAGAGCTCCAACAAGAAAAGGATCAGAAGTCACAAAGGACTGAACTTCAAGCTCAATATTTGCTCATGTGTTATAAAGTATAAATACTAAGATGGCATGATTTAACAATCTACAAACAGAAGAAAAGAAAGGAGCATCCAATATGCATAAACCTTCTATCTTATATGAATAACAATACAATGAGATAGCAGTTACAGGTAGTTACATAAGAGAGAATACATGAACAGATGGAATAAAATCAATGATCTATTGAAAAAAAATGGCAAGGAGAAGGAAAGAAAGAAAGAGAACTAAAGCTGATGAGCACAAGACCAGGAAAAGGGAAGCTTGGGATAAGTCAGAAAAAAATTTCCAGGTAAACTCTAAGTTTATGTTGATATAAATTAATCATACACCCTAATATAAAGGGAAATAGGAGCTATTTACTTACTAAGACAATTGATGGGGAAAATATAAGAGTGGTGCGTGTGTGGTGGTGGTGGTGGTTGGTGAGTTGGGGTGAGGGAGGGGATCAACATATGGTTTTCATTAATTTAGAAAAAGCATAAAATATGGTATCAGGCCCCTAGGGAGTTTTTAAAAAAGAAACAAGTGTAAAATAAAATGTATAATAGTTACAATGATGTGACCAAAAAGATGAATGGGTAGTAACAAGCTGAAGACAAGTAGGAAGAGAGAGTTCCTTACAGCATAGACTAACACTGAGAATCATTATCAAGTACTCATCTCTTTACATTAACTATAAATGAACTTACAAGGCTCAGGAAGAAGTACTGTAGTGGATATTGCTTGCTTGTAATATTGTATTAATTGATCATATTAGATAGGGGATAATTTCCAGAGTAAAAGGGTGGAGAAAAGATCTAGTCTAACAGATTAAAAGTCTGCATGATAAAAACAAATATACAGGATATGAGCACCAATGATGATGCAGTTCCTGTTGATAGTAATTATTATCGCTATGTAACATCAATCGTTGTAATGAGAAGGAGAATGTATATTATATAGAGGAGCTTAATGAGTATGATCATAAGATGTGCTCAAAGAATGCCCATGAAATTGAAAGAAAACTTTCATAAGATGAATCTACAGAAAGCAGTGCTTTACAAGTTAGAACACTAGGCAACTAAGAACTACCATGCCTAAAAAATGTGTACAGCTAAATGATGATGATGATGATGATGATGATAAAGATGAATGGCAATACAAGGAAACAAGTGTATTTGAGCCCCATTGCAGGATAAATGAAGGAGAACCCATTCAGATGGCATGGAATCTGGACATGTGCAAGGAGACCAGTATGTGAAGCAATTAAGAGTGGACAAAAATCATAGTTGATGGAGCAATGAGGGTGGCTGGGGTAAACCTAAATAAACATGGAGAATGCAGTTTAGAAGGACATAATAATTGTTAATTAAGAAAGAAGATGGCTTTTAACAAAGCTGAATGCCGAAAAGGGTTTCTATATCCAACACAAACATTTGGGATAAATGGATTGTTTGTTTTGTTTTGTTTGTTAGTGGACCAGTGGCTATCATTGTGTCCTGCTATGAGTGAAAATGCATGACCGCCACAACCCACGCGAATGCGCGAGAAAGGGATTTTGGGGGGAGGGGTTTGGGCGGCAGCGGTAGAGTCACTTTAAAAAATACATATGCAAAAATCAGTTGATCCAATACGCATTTCATGCAACATTCAAGATTAACCTGCATCAAACATTCCCCCATCAGGAGAAAAAACCAAAAATTATAATATCTAATTAAGTGCCCAACTCCTCCATCTTAAAGTTATAGCAAAGACAAGGGATCTTGAGAAATCTTAGAAGGCCGATTGGGAGGTAGCTTACAGGTCATAGTGATGTAAAACAGGACTGCAATCACCTTCGAATACAAATAAAAAGAAAACTAGGGTTTTACAAGAAATAAAATGAAAAGAGAGAATAGGGTTGGAGAAATAACCAGATAACTTTAGGCTTCGCACCCCTTACGCGGGCTTCACACCCCTTGCACCACGGGCTTCGCACCCAAAACTCAAGAGCACTCTCAAGAGAATTTTAACTGGAAGAAGTTTTTATTTAATCATTGTCTACTTATTCATTGAGTTGAGCCTCTTTATATAGGTTCTTACAAAGTGAACTTCTCGATATAACCGATGTGGTACTAAAAGAAAGAAACAAAAAACATCTCAAAATAAACTAAGGCATGGAAAGGTAACTGACAACTGGCGTGATGTCCTCATCAATTCCCTCGGGGTGGAAGAAACCCGACCCTGCCGAGTGAGGACTTCCCTCACGAAGCATATCAATCAGGCCAAGGTGGTGGTCGTGGCAGCATCACTGGTACGTCGTGTTGATACCATGGTGGCGGAGGTGGAGCTGGTCTCCGTGACGGGTCGGCTGTGAAAGATGGCAGCTCGATCAAGACATAGAGAGTAGACCAAGGCGCATCATCCCTGCTGAAGACGGAACTAATACCAGGATCCCATGGGCTATCCAACTCGTAAGCAATGGAAGCAATCCTCTTCAGAGCCCTATCAAAATCTTTAGGCCAAGCGTGCAACTTCCTCACAACCTCAGAGCGACTCATAACCATCACCTTATTATCAACCGCAAATTCCTGCAAAGTACTATATGGATACGCAGCAAATTTGTAAGTATCATTGTAAATTGCTATCGGTCTAGTGATATCATCAATATATGCAAGAAGAAAATGCAATGTAGTAGGCTCAACTATCTCATTCACGTCATCACTGGTACTATTAGACATGTGAATTTCATCAATAACCAGTGTGTCGGCACCAACTGTTGTGTCTATACTAACAGCCTTGGGAGGTACATAGACTTCCTCAATAACCTTCGAAACATCAACTTCATCACTAGACACACTTCTAACATATTGACTCTCTGAAGGACACTGATAATCATAATGTCTATATCCCTCACATTTATAACACTTAGCCTTAGCATTGACTAGCGTTTTGAAAGTCAAGTCCAACCTTAATGCAGCATCAAAGGCCTCTTCAATAGTGTCTAAGTCATAGGGGCCAGTAATCATAGCACGTTTTATTTTAGGTCGTAAACCCAAACAAACCTAGTTAGAGTCTCAGAAGGGTGCTCTCACTTCACTACGATGGTTAAGTCCTTAAATATGACAATGTAATCATGAACGGACATATAGCCCTGATGGAGGTTATGTAGCTAGTCTACGTCGGGGTCCCTATAATGCTGACTAGTCATAATGGCTCAAGCAAACAAGCAGATGCAGTGAAGAACCCTAGAGTCAAGTAAACTAAATGTATGCACTAAACAAACAAAACATCTTAAAGTTCAAGTTCTAAATGTAAAGAAAAATGCATTCCTAAAATGATGAAAAGTGATAAATGCTGATGCAACCACTAGATCGAAGCAAATAACATTTCAACTAACAAATTATAACAATCCATATAGTAGTTGCAAGTAATCTAACAGTTAACGATTCAGGTCAAGTTAGGATATCACCTCGAGAATGGAGCAAATCGGACTCTAATCGGGGCAGAAACAAGCCCTGGATTGTGGTGCGCTGATCTGCTGAGCTAAATCTGACAAACGACCGAAGCTTGAACTAGAATATGAAGGTTGTAGGTGTAGTGTTGCTCTCCACGAATCCGCTGCTTCGAAAACGGCTCGAATCGAGCTTGAAACGAGCTCAGAATGGACGAATGTTGGGGCTTTTGGGGACATGAACAGTAACCTGGAGGTTACTGTTCGCGTGAACAGTAACAGGGAAATTACTGTTCACTGTGAAGAGTAATCGGTCGATTACTGTTCACTGTGAACAATAAAGTTTTTTTTTTGTTCTGTTTTTTTGTTCTATTTTTTCTGTTTTCTATTTTTTCTGTTTTTTCTGTTTTTTCTGTTTTTTGTCTGTTTTTTTCTTCTTCTTTTTTGCAAAGTAGATCTAAATAGATCTAAATCTAGATCTAGATCTAATAATAATCGAATTTTTTTTTGCCAAGTAGATCTATATCTAGAGATCCAGATCTAGATTTAGAATTTGGGAAAGAGAAGAAATTCGAAGGGGATTGGGACTAAAGCTCTGATACCAAATTGATGTAAAAACAGGATCGCAATCACCTTCGAATATAAATAAAAAAGAAAAACTAGGGTTTTACAAGAAATAAAATGAAAAAAGAGAGATTAGGGTTGGAGAAAGGACCAGATAACTTTGGGCTTCGCACACCTTACGCGAGCTTCACACCCCTTGCACCACGGGCTTCACACCCCAATCTCAAGAACCCAAGAGCTCTGAAATTTTAACTGAAAAAGTTTTTATTTAATCATTGTCTACTTATTCATTGAGTTGAGCCTCTTTATATAGGCTCTTACAAAGTGAACTTCTTGGATATAACCGATGTGGTACTAAAAGAAAGAAACAAAACACATCTCAAAATAAACTAAGGCATGAAAAGGTAACTGACAACTGGCGTGATGTCCTCATCACATAGTTAGCTCATGAAAAGGAGCAGTCAAATTTTAGAACATTGATTTTTCTCCCTTCCTTTTTCCTATATACTAGTTTCAAAAAAGGGGGCAGGGGGGACACTGACCAATAAGTGAAAAATAGACAAGTTGGGTTTGATCATTGTTGAAGGGATACCAAGGATTCTAGAATATAGGTAAAGACAATAAAAAAGCACATCAAAGTTGCTAATTTAACAAAGAAGATAGCCCTTAATAGCTAAATGAATAAAGTTTCAGGTAGTTGAGACCAAAATTTTGGTATAAATGCTTTGTTGTTCTACTATTGTTGTTTGAATGGTTAGAAGAACCTTCTCTGCACTGATATAACTTTATGCAACAAGTTATGAGAAATATGATTGTCATTTTCACACAACTATGTAAGGACATATCTCATTTACTTTGCGAGAGTTGACTACGACTTCAGGTAATCTTTAATATGTTTTTCCTGTCATCTCAAGAGTCAATAAAACGCAAGATTCTCAATATATATTAAACTGACAACTTTTTCCAAATAATACAAACATACAACATGAAAATTCATATGCTATTATCATTATTGTTTCTCATTATGACATTTTAATATTAATTCACTAATTATTATTAGTACAAAAGCAACAATTTTGCCTTAAAAAGAGCATGCTCTGAATTTAAGTTTATTTCAAGTATTAAACCACTTAAAAACTGTCCTGAGGATCAGAAAATCTTCATTATGCATAAACAGCTTAAGGAGAAACAGACACAGAGGCACTGGGGGAAAAAAAAAAAAGACGAGGAAAAGAACATTCCAAACAGATCATTAAAAAAATTTTTTAAAAATCAATATAACCGGCAAGACAACAAGACACAGATTTGGAGAGCATGCACATTGTAGGACGCAACTAAGTCATGCCCTCATAATTTCCATCCTCCACTTTTTTTTTCAAGTCCTGCAAACTGTTGCAAATATGGACATGACTCTGGATAATTGTGTGTACAGAAAAAATGGGGACTGAGACTGAGAAGTTCCATTATTAAAGGATATAACTACCTACAATTGAAAGTGTAAATAATTATTATGTCAAGGTACCCAAATGAATAAAATTAGAGTGGGTAAGACCATAAGAGCTGTACTGCTAGAGAAAAGAACAATTCTTTTTGGTTCAACAGAGAAAGGTAGAGTATAATGACCTGCGGATACAAGAATGGAGCCAGAATGTTTTCTTTGTGGGGACCAAGGTAAAACTGACATTATGATAGTGAAAGACATTCAATTAGACCTTTCTTATGTCCAATTTCAAAAAAATTTACTAGACGTCCAACCTTTGTTCAACCAAAACAAAACAAATTCTGCCATGAATAGTACAACATAAGATTCGAAGAAAACATGGCACGCTTCCATCAACTTTACTTAAGTACTAGTAATTAGAGTTTGGGTTCTGTGCATATGTGGGGTAGTCCATAAAACAAAATTGTATTTCTAATTTCTAAAATCTGAAATTTTTATACTTTTCTAATTGAAAAAACATTTCAACTTTATGACAGTAGAACGGATGGCTAGAAAAGGACCAGGAAAGAGTGGAATTTTATTACCACAATTATTGGCTTTCCAAGCACGAAAATAATGATAATATAAATTAAGAAAAAATAGTTACAACTACTATATTTAAGTGTTGGTGAGTGTTGTAATTAACTTAATTAACTTGTCTCCACAGTTTATTGCATTCAGAATTACAAAAATAAATAAAATTATAACATTCAAAAATTCTTACGCTTCATACTGTGTCTTCTTTGACAATGACTGTCCAAGAGGTCTCAGATGGATACTCCCCTTTAAACTTATGCCCCTTTGAAGTATTGATTAGGATTAGTATGGAAAGGAATAACAAATATCAACTCATACGGAATTCTCGTTTAAATAAATACTTGGATTTAGTGATTGGGATTAGCATGGAAGGGGATAATTAATATTTAAAAATATTAATTAGTTCAAAATAGGAGGACATCATCTTGATAGAAGCAAGAATAGTAGTTCATGTTTTATAGGATATTCGATATACGTACCTTAGAAAACAAATAAGGAGAGATCTTAGTATTTTTGTTAAGTTTTAAATTTAAAGGGGGTCCAGCTTTTTCACAACTAAAGACAAAGGTGTAAATCAATGGGAAATGTGAATACATTATGTGCTTTGTCATAGAATAATCCTGTAACCTAATGACAGCGTATCCAATACAAGTCTGATATCAGAATGAATGAATTATTTGTTTGTTAAGATTCCTACTTCCTAGCATCGATTTCTAGAAAATTTATTAAGACAAGTATCTAACGAAATATTTTGGCACCAAATCTTGCAGGGCACTAGTACTTCCAAAATGGGAAGACAAAAATGCACCATTATATATAACCCAGTAGGCAACTAAACATTAAAAAGACTAGTCGACATAAGGGAAAAGTTCAGCAAGAGCATTAGTTGATAGGAAGTCCGGTGGACTAAACAGCATTCCACCATATTGTGGAAGACAAGTGTCTCAAGATATATTCTCTCGCATGAAAAATTTTCAAGAACTAATGACATCGAAGTGCCGTACTGAAGTAGTGATTCCAAATGGGAAAACCAAAATTTTGCACTCAAATCTCTCTCTCTCTCTCTCTCTCTCTCTCTCTCTCTCTCTCTCTCTCTCTCTCTCTCTCTCTCTCTCTCTCTCTGTGGAATAACAGTTTTTGTTGCACTGTGGCACATGCCTCTTGCTACTAACACACTTGCTGAACTTTTCCAACATGTGGACTGGTCTACCCAAGGGTTAGAAGATAAGGGTGTAAGTGAAGGTGGTGTAGAAGACACAGTAGGCCATATTAAACATCGACCAATGCAATAAGACAGGATGCTTAGCATTTAGCAAATTAATCTCCAGAAACCCAATGGAATCCAGAAAAAGGTGACGTTATGGTAATAGTGGTAAAGGTTCAATCATTCAAGATAACCAAATAGCTAACAATTATGGTGTGTACCAACTACAAAGGCAAAAAAATGATTAATCAGGGCATGGCAGCTTAATCCCATAAGAAATGCAAATAGTATACCTTTGATTGCCTCCAGCATTTGAACCATCACCATAACCACCACGTCCTGAATCAAGCCAATCTATAAATTTAAAGAGAGAGAGAGAGAGAGGTGATTAAACAAAACCTAAAATTAAGAGAACTAGTAATACGAAAATATATAATACAAAGAAATCCACAAGGTTAATAAAGGTATATAAATTCATTACGCGTGTGTTTGGCATCAACAACTAAGCACTCAAAGCACCTTTTGTTCTTTCAAACAAGCATATCTTTTTCCACGCATTGCAGCAAGCATATAGTTGCTACAGTGTATAACTGCAAGTGATGATGTGATCACAGCTCATTTTTAACATATCAAAGAAATATTGCACTTGACTATGGATTAAAAGTTTTCTATAATTTTGCGGGGGGGCACTTATCTGGAGGCAACTGTCAAAATGGGTAAATACCAATTGTTCACCTTTATTGTTATGTTCTATCAAATAAATATAGTTAGTATTCTTTTACATATTGCAGCAAGCATGTATAGTTACTACAGTGTGCGGCAACAGTGATTACATACATGAACACATCTCATTAACGTATCAAAGACACAATGTTCTTGTCAATGAACTAAGTTTCATACAGTTTTGCAGTGAGCACTCATGTGGGGCAACTGTCAAATGGGTACATATAAATGGTTCATCTGCTTTGCTAGAACAATAATCAATTTAACATGATATCAAATTCCAAATATGGTATATAGTTTAACTCCTATCACGTCCAACAACCACTTTCCGGATTCTCCATTATTCTTCAACAAATGATGATCCTATCACGTCCAACAAACCACTTTCCGGGTTCTCCATTATTCTACCAGCAAAAAAAATTAAAAAAATGTAAAAGAATAGTTTGAAGAATATTTCTTCATGCAGAAGAATATCACATGGAAGTTCATGATCTTCTTTATGATATTTTGCATTCTATTATACAAGGCATTTTCTTTAAACTCCAAATATGAATTTGATAAAAATTCTACCTATAAAGAATCTAAGAAATAGTTTCACAAACTGAGACAAAAAAGGTAAAAAGCATTTCAATGATAAGTACTTGGGCATGTCATGTGTGCCTCAGAATTAGCTAAAAAGACTAAACATGTACAACTACAAGAGCATTTTGCTATAATTTATTTTCATCAAATAATATATACAAATCCGGATGTTAGGAAACAAGCATATTTCTCATTGAGATAGTTCGTAAAGGGTTTCTGGTGATGGACTACTACATGTAGCTTGTACTTGGAGAGAAATTGGTTTCACTGGACAAATTTAATCAAACTCTATAAAACTCACTCATGAACAAAGTCACTTTTCCGAATCTTTTCTAGTTAGTTATTTCTGGTAAGCTCTCAGACCTTTATACTATATCACCCCCAGATATTTCAATGGTTCTCACTTCCCTGTTCGAATCCTCGACTGTTATGTACCTTCCTCCACAAACCTATTTTCCTACTTTATTATGCAGCAACCATTTTTATTGCATAGTAAGTGTTCTGAATGGAATTATAGTATTGAATGCCAGTTTACACAGGAAAAAAATTGTTCCAACATGCCCAATGTTTGAAAAAGAGGAGGGGGGGCAGACTGCTGAAGGGCCTGAGAAGAAAAATAGATCTTAAGGGAAACAAAAACACACACATCACAGACAAACAAAAAAAAATAAAGGAAAGGAGAAAAACTCCCTTGCAATTACGGTTCTTTTTTATTGTCTCTTTTTTTCTGCTAATGAGTGTCGGTAGATTGTTCATACTACAAAGTGATGTGAATTACTTGGTTATAGTGATAATCATGAACTTTCATAGAATAGTGTTATATTGAAATACTCTTGCAGAATGATTCAACATGTACCTGATTGACGATTCATGTAGCGGCCATGAGACCTCTCATCACCATACCCACCCTGCCTCCAGTGCTACCCCGGTCATATCCTCCTCCACCGTAATCATAACCATATCTGAAACAGTAAAACACTGAATTAACACGAGAACCATCGCGAAAGCCTGATCAAACAAAAAAATTCAAACTCCCAGGCTTTGTAATCCCCATCCCAGCAGCAAATACAATCTTCCACATGATAAAGAGGGTCTTTTTCCTAAAAATGCGACCTGCAATCCTAGGTTTCTTCACTTTGACATGATAAAATGTGTGGTATTAGTTCACCTTCTTCTCCGTCCGACCCACCTCCCCGTGCTCCCTCCTTCTCGTCCCCCCATCTCCCCGTGGACTCCCTCCTCTTCGTCTATCATAACCCCCATCGTCCTTCTTGATCTCTTAAACCCTCCAGCAGGCGGCGAGCGGCGAGGTGGCGAGTGCCGGCGGTCGCGATAAGGCGGCGGGCTAGGGCTACTCCTCCTCCTGTAGTCCCGATCTCTCTCGGGCCTCGAAGTTCCCATCGGCGGAGGCAGAGGAAGCGGCGGCGACCGATTTCTAGAATCGGGGTAGTCCCGATCCCTTCTCCTCGGAGGCGGCGGCGGCGGCGGAAGGGGCGGAGACCCCTCCAGAGATTTCTCTCCCCGGCGATCTTGGGATTCGGGGGGCATGTCCATGACGTCGGCCATTGGAAACCCTAGAATTCGAGGGCTTCGTCGATTCGAAACCCTAGAAATTGGGGCAAGGGGAAACAATTTGGGATAGGTTTCTTTTTAAGAAGAAAATAAGGAAGAGCGCGGGGGCGGTTGTTTTTTCACGGTGATCGAAAGGAGGAGTAGACAGGAATGGGCCTGGGGGCAATTTTATTGCGCGGCTGATGTGTTTCTTAGAGGCGGCGCGATGGGAGAAAGTTAAATCAGAGCTGTTCATTTTTAGTTGGTGGATGGATGGACGGACCGATGGGCGGGTGTTTGTGCTTCCGAGTGTGACTGTGGTTGCTTGGATTCAAGGAAGTAAGTGGAAGTGAGAAAGTAGGAAGAAGGATTTTTCTAAAAAATGAGAATTTGTGTGTATTTTTTTCAGTATTTAATTGGTAGTTGAGAAGTGAAGGTGAAAAGGTATATTGTATTTCTAACGTTTGATTAGTAATGTGAAAGTAGAAGTGAAATTTTGATAACAGGGTTGAATGAAAAATAATATTAAAATAAAAAGTAATTATAAAAAAAATAGACTAATTAGAATGTAAGTGAGATTTACATGATCACAAAATTAATTATTTTGAGTTATACTTGTCAACGGAAGTGAGAGATTACACTTTTCACTTCCTCGCTTCCGCCCACTTCCTTGAAACAAGTCCTAAGTGACTTGCTACAGGTACGTTTGTCCAAGAGACCAAGAGACTAATAGATGTCGGGTTTCTCTAGGGAAAGTTCATGAAAATCGATGTCACGTTTCTTCAGGGAAGTTCAAGTTCAGGGGCCCACGAGTTCTTTTTCTTTTACCCACGGTGTTGCTTGTTTGTTATCGACTCCGGGGCATGGAAACTGAGCTTTTAGATATACTACATTGTAATAATTATTCTTTTAGATATACTACATTGTAATAATTATTTAATTCAACAAAAGCAAATTTAACCCACTTATAAAATAATAATAATAATAATAATGTAATGGACTTGTTAGAATTCCTAGCGTTTTTAGAAATTTTGGTGAAATTTTTAATGGTCCGAAATGCCGAGTTGGCACTTCTTTTCAGCTCTCCTTTTTCCCAGTAAACATAGCCAAAAAGTAGTTGTGGGTCTGACAAGGATGACTTTTCTCCTTATTTATCATCTCTTTTCGGGAAACAAATACGCCCTACAAGAAAAATGGATTTAATGGATGAATTTTCATATTAATGGTGTTTTTGTTTCTTTAAAATCAATATTGTATTTAACCTATTAAAATCATTACACTCCCTCCCCTCCTCCCTGAGGTGGTGAAGAGTGGAAAGGGGCGAGAGAGAGATGTAATCATAGTCAATCGAGGCGTTGATGCAAATCTCACATGGGAGGAGAGTATCTAGAGAGAGAGAGAGAGAGAGATGAAACTTGATTGAATTAGATTTAGGGCTAGAGTTAGGCTTAGTGAGAGAGAGAGAGAGATGAAACTTGATTGAATTAGATTTAGGGCTAGAGTTAGGCTGAGTTCAGTCCCATTTTGAAAATTTTACATAAAATACACAAAATTTTAACAATTACAAACAATTTGAGGACAAAATGTAACTATATGAATGCATGAAATATCATAATTTATAAGTGGTTAAGTGTATGTAAACTATACAAATAGCTTAATGAACTAACGAATCAAGTACTAAAATACTCATATTTGATTTGTTTAGTTGTGAATAGCAGAAAAGTATTTGATTACACTTAATGGTCACTTGAATTAATACTGATCGAATGGCTAGATGAATATTGAACGAACTATTTGATAATTATTCGCTCAACTTCCTCTACTACACTGCCCCAGGAAGCTAATTGTGGCTCGAGAAATCAAATTGTGACATTTCATTCTCTCATAAGAGATTATGAGTTAGAATCTCCATTTAAAACATAAGTTCATTTTTAAAGTGCGACAGAATGAAAGAGCAAATCTATCTTTACTAGCACGAGAATAATTTATAATGTGATACTAAATCGAAACAAATTGTGTCGTATAATTGGAGAAAATATTGGTAATATGAGAAAATATTGGAAATATTTTATAGATTTTCCTATCACATCACCCAATGTGAGTGCAAATAATTCATTGATGATGCTCAGCGTCAAGATTCAAGTATTAACATGTAATTCATATATATCTGAAATATAGCTTAAATATATAATAGCATATAGCATATAATTGACCAAAACATTATGAAATTTACATGTATCAGTGAAAAATTATTTATTACCCGTTCTATTCACATTATTAAGACATTGATGATATCACATACTGGATTTTAGTATTTTATAAGGTGGCTGCAAATAGTTTCTTGCTGAATTAAAAAGCATCCTAATTTGCCTTACTATTTATATTCTCAATAGTATCTAAATTTTCATCTTGAAAAAATTACCATTATCTTAATTTAGTGATTAGAATATATAATTTAATTTTCTTTTTGTACATGCAACTTTTTCATGCTTTCACAAACATATAATGTATGCATTATATCTCTTTAGTTTTGAAAATGTTAAATTTAAAATCTTCAAAAAGAAATTAAAAAATGTTTGAAACTTTTTACAATTTAATTAACACTGAAGATTATAACATCCTTTCTAAAGGAAGGCTTTAAGTACAAGACTATATAAAATATAGTAATTACTTTGAAATATTTTAATTATATATTGATGCACTCATAATTTTAAATCTTGAAATTTAATACACACACAAAAAATTTAATGAATAGTAAAACTTAAAGTTTAATATTTTTCACAACTTAGATAAGAATTTTCTCATAATTTTATTATTATTAAAATCATGAAAACACTTAAATAAAAAGCGTATAAATTTTGACAATTACGTATATAATAATTAAATCTATAGACAATGTTTTTAACTTAATATGATATCAATTATATCCTATACTTGAAAGCTACTAATGAAATGAAATAATTAAATATTATATTTTAAAATATAAAATATTTAATTTTGTCGCCTTGTAACTGGGAGATTATAGTTTTTTTTAATCAAACTGAAGTTAGTTTTATAAGGAGTACAGTATAGTCAAATATTAGATTATAAGGAAAAATCATTTATTTTTGGACAACATAATTATAACTGAACCCAAATAGTATTGGATCGGAGTAAAGTCACACATGGCTATTTAATTATCTTGCACATGGCAAGGATTCTAATTTAATATAAACCAAATAATAAGATTTGCTCGAGCAAATATAATGCCACCAGTAGTACAGTCATAATTATATGTTTTGAAATTTTCAATCCTATTTTGTTTCTCATACTAGACAAAGGGCGTGTTTGGTAACTTGCAAAATGTTTGCACAATGCAAAAACTTTTGCAACTTTACATTTTACACTTGTTTGGTTTCGTTTGCAAAATGCAAAATGTAAAAAAAAATTGCAACTCTTCTTTTCCCACTTGCAGTTGCTACAGTTAAATTTGTGGTCATGTAAATCTCACTTTTACACTCATATTTTCCCACTTGCAGTTGCTACGGTTAATTTTGTGGTCATGTAACTCTCACTTGTAGTACACTTACAGCTCAAAACGGTTACTGGATAATCAAGATATAATTTAATATTATTAAATACTTAATATTTTAAATAGTGTTCAATTTCTTATTTAATTATTTAATTATTTTATATTTTAATCTTTAATTTTTTTATTGTTTTTAATATTGTTTTAATATTTAATATTTACTATTTTAATTTAATATTTTAATTTAATATTTTATTTAATACTTTATTATTTTATTAATACTTATTCCATTTTTTATTATTTTATTTAGAGTTAATATTTTATTAATATAACAATATTATACTTTACTATATATTTAATTATTTATTTTTTTAAATATATAATTAAATATTATTAAATATTTAATATTTTAATAGTGTTCAATTTCTTATTTCATTATTTAATTATTTTATATTTTTAATCTTTAACTTTTTTATTGTTTTAATATTTAATATTTTACTATTTTAATTTAATATTTATTAATACTTATTTCATTTTTTATTATTTTATTTAGAGTTAATATTTTATTAATATAACAATATTATAGTTTAATATAAAATTACTATATATTTAATTATTTATTTTTTAATATAAAAATTACTTTATTAATATCAGAATATATTTTATTATTATATTATATTTTTATTATGTTAATATTGTAATAATAATTCAGTATAATAATACTATAATGATAATTTATTATTAAATTATAATTATATTTTACTTTATTAATTTTATATTTCTATAATATTACAATAATATTATAATAAAATTTAGATTATAATAATTTTCAAGTATTTTTAATATTATAATATTATAACAATATTTATTATTGTTGTAACATTTTTTAATATTTATATTTTATTAGTATTCTTAAAATTTTATTAACGTTCTTTAGATTTTCTTAAAATTTTATATTATTTATTTAGTTAATATTTTAGTAATATTTTACTATTTATACTAATATTTTATTAATATTATTGTTATAAATAAAATATTAAGATTATTAATTTTTTATCTCAAATTTATTAATACAATTTAATTTGCAATAGTAGATTTAATTTAATAGTATTTATAATATTTAAGTCGCTGCTACAGTTAATTTTGTGGTCAACTTTTCCACTTACACTTTTACATTACCAACCAACACCGTAAAACACAATATACTTTACCATTTACACTTTCACTTTGGGTCTGTTTGGATTTAAGGAATTGGTGTGAAGTGAGGAATAGGAAGTAAGATTTATTCCTTTAGGAAAAAGGGAAATGATAGTAAGTTTTCTGGTGTTTGGATGATTGTTGGGAAGTGTGGTTTGGAAAATGTTTTGTCGTTTCCGGTGTTTGGATGGTATGAAAATGGAAGTGGAAAAGTTACCACAAAGTTGACCGCAAAATATATAAAATAAAAATTAATTAAGAAAATAAAAATAGATTGTAATTAGAATGCAAGTGAGATTACTTGACCAAATTAACTGTTTTATGCTATAACTATTATAAATGAGATTTACATGACCACAAATTAACTGTAGCACTCTGTAATGAGAAAATGGTTGTGTAAAAGAGAGATGAAAAAGGAAATGGGGGTTCTTACCTTTTCCGTGTTTGGATAGATAGGAAATGAGCATTATACTTCCCCACTTCCTCACTTCACTGTGATTCCTTACATCCAAACACGCCCTTTATCAACCAAACAAAACACAATATACTTTTCCATTTACACTTCACTTTATCAACCAAACACCGTAAAACACAATATATTCTCTGTTACAGTTCTTTTACGACTTACGACTTGCGACGTTTTGTAACGAAACAACAGGCCAAAGTATAAACTAGAATATCAGTTCTAGCTAATTAGCATAATCCGATCATTATTTATATCAAGCTTAGATATGAAATAAAGCTAAAATTCTATCCAACCACAATATGAAATCAATATTGATCCTAAATAGATTCAAGTATGTCTAAATGTTGGTATGTATGCTAGAGTAATAATCTAGACAACATCACTTGTAAGGTTATGTTAACATATAATAAAGTATTCTAAAATTATTGGGTTAGTCAAAACCTCAATTTTAACAATCCAATTGATCAGGTTGGCATAACTTTGGTGGGAGATTTTTCGCTCTTGGCATTCCTTAATTATAGAAGCACGTTGAGTACCTCCCTTAATTAAACATAAATTGTACAAAAATTCAGAGAAATGATTTATCCTTAAACTTTCTTATCCTAATGAGCTGTATATTTAATAGTCTGCAGCTATTACAGCTAGATGTAAGGTAGAAAAAAATGTTGATCTCTTGTTTAATTGTGACAAGATATTCTAACTGAGCAGAGTAAGAATCACTATCGTAAGATGCAAGAATTTACTAGTTAAAAGATCATATATCATGAACACTGTGACAAACGGATGAGATACCAATTTTCTCCATATGATATTTATAGTAGAACTTATCAGATTATCAATTCAATTCTAGTATATATGTTGATTTATTAGCACGACCTTGAATAGCAAATAATATTCTCACAAACATAAGAATTTTAGGACACCATATAAGTAACAAATTTCAGATAACTTCATTTTACTAATATATGCTCTTAAAATATAAGAAATATAGGTTAGATATAACTGATCAGTTATCGAAATTAAAAAAATTTCTTTATCGTTCTTCAAAACTGTCATGCTTCGCTTTCAAAATATGCTGGAGTAGAGACGTGAGGAGAGTCAGCAACACATATACGCAAGAAAAATACCCCACTTTATACGTGTTAAGTCTTAAGTAACATGAACAAGTTATAGAAATTTGCTATGATATTTTACATCACTACAATATCATATTTAACTGTCTACACATGATAATACATGGATAAAGAGATAGAATAAATATTGAGCCTGATACATATAAAATCAAGAAAATAATAGGAATACAAGAGAGGCAACAATATCGATAATAATATAAAGAACTCCAAGTACTCGTAAAGTATACGATCTCATCAACAACTAATCAATAGAATAAATATTTTTACTTGGATGTGCAAATTCAGAGTTATCAGAAGCGACCTAATAAGTGTGTAAAATGAAGGAAGAGTGCACATGCATAAACAGTGTGTACATATCATTATACTAACATGAAACTACTGAATAATAACAACATGTATAAAAATGTATTTAAAAGATACTAACTAATAACATGAATATAATTACAAATAATAAATATATTTCAATAATGTAATGCAACGTCTGATGCTCATATCACTAAAAAGGAACAATTAATGCTCCTGTGTGTAACCTAGACATGTCTCTAATCGGTTGATTGTTATTAACCGAATTAATATGGTACTTAGCTGTGTCACATACCACATCCGTTTTCCCACAAATCAAACAATGTTATCATTATTGTAACTGTCTGTCAATATATTGCATGTATTTTGGAAGGGTTCCATGCATGAATGGAATATTAATTTTCAAACACAAAAGATTTGATTTTCGGTTTAACACTTTTTTGGTTTCATGGATGGAATTCATCAAAAACAAATTTGCATTGGTTTTATATATATACACACACCGCGCACGCACACGCACGCACATTGAATCCCATCCATATACATTGATACTTCAAATGTATTTAAGAAACTTGCTTTTGTATTTATGAGGGTTTTTTAGAAAAATGACTTTCTATTTACAAGTTTAGTATTTGGGAATATATTTTATTTCAAGATATGTATTTTTTATCTCAAAAATAAGTTCACATGTTTGTAATATGTGTTGATTTTTTATCACACATGTTTGTACTTTAATGTATTTACATGAACTTATTTTTGTACAATTTATTGAGATTTATTAAATTTAAAAAAGTTTTAAAACGTGTATAGAAGAACTTGTGTTTTTTCTTTGTCTGCAGACAACTCATTAGAGCTGTCGACAATCTCTCTGAGGAGACTGTCGATAAGGTTTTACAAAGACTTCTATTTTCAGTTTGTTTGGAGCTGCTGTCGACAGCTCTCGTCAGCTGTCGAAAGCTGATACTTTGAGTGTTAGCATGTTGTCAACAGGCTCAGCAGGCTATCGACATGAGAACTCTTCAATGATTAAAAATATAGTTGTTGCTCTCTAGGCTGCCGACAAGCCAACAGGGTTGTCGACAGCTTTATGATGACGTTTACACCAAATTTCAAATAGAATGAGACACTCTCTATTCAAATTGTTTTGTCTTATTTTCAAATGGGTATATTTTACTCCATTAAGACTTTATCAGTGTTTTAATGACTATTTTAACTCTTTAGTGATATTATCTCTCTTCTTATAAATAGGGGTCATTGGAGAGAGTTTTAGAGAAATTTTTTTTTGAAGATTTTGAAAGATTTTTGATTGAGAAAAAAATGTGTTTAAAGTTTTGAAAAATCAAGAAAATAAGTTTTTGAGAAATTTAAGTTTCAAACTTCAAATCTCTATTTCTTTGAGGAAAAATTTCCCAATTGTTTTCTTAAATGTTTCATTTCAAAACTTCTACTTTTCTCACAAACTTGAGCTATTATTTCTATCTTTATAAGATTTTTCGTGTTTTGTGATATTTCTATTTTATGGTCTTAGTGATCACTAAGAGTTGCATTGCTCAAATTGCTTTATACTATCCTCTTGTGTAGAGGTGTATTTAGCTATTTGCTTTGGCTTTGTTCCCACCTCTTGTGTGGAGGTCTATTAGCTTTGTGCTTGCCTCTCTTGTGGGGGTTGTTTTCGTTGTGGAGTTCCTTCGTGTAGATAGTAGAAATCCTTCACACGATGAAAGGGGACGTATAGCTTGGTGCTCGAACATCGAAACATATCCTTGTGTTTGCATGTGCTATCTCTTAACTCAACTCTACTTGTTTATATCTTGCATTGATATTACCGCTCATCTATATATGCTGGAAATTGTGCCTACACCTGTATAGATCTAAGAGAGTTGTTGAAGCACTTCAACTCTTATAAAATATGAATCTTGATGAGAAGTTTTTAGAGCTCTTCACCGAGAATTCAGCTTCACTCTTTGAAAATCATTTGTGTTAGTGTAAAAATTTTAATTTCGCATTTGATTGGCACTTCACTCATTCACCTTTCTCTTGGTGAGCTTTTAATTTGTATCAGAGGTAGTACTCCAGATATTCAGTTTAACCACCGAAGAACGATCCTTTATTTGCTAATCATCATATTTATTTTGCACCTGTGGCACATAGTGATAAATCTAGCATTAGGTGTCCACCCAAATTTAATGGACTTAACTTTCTAATATAGAAGGTTAAGATGACCATTTTCTTGAACTTCTTGGGTAGTCGAGTAGGCAAAGTTATATCCAAACCCTTTGTTTAGCCCGAGAGTGATGAGGACTCATGGTTCGAAATTATCATTAAGGAATATGATGCAAACTCCAAGGCCTTTGTTACAAGGTTTGAATGATAATGATATTTCTATGGCCATACATTGCTCATGTGCATTTGATATTTGGCAAGTTTTGATCATTACACATAAAGGCACATCACAAGTCAAGAAAGCTAAGATTGATTTGCTAAATTCTCAATATGACAGATTTCATATGTTTGATGATGAATTTATAGATGATATACTTACTGTAACGCCCCGATCCCGCAGGTACGGGCGTTACAGAGTGGTATCAGAGCTTAGGTTCACACCTGGTGTGGGTAACCACCTGGGTCCATACCCAGGCTCTTACCAACAGGACAATCAGATTCAGATTCAAGCTTATCTGTCTCTGAATTTGGGAATTCCAACAACGAGTACAAGAATACCATGTTCTTGACCATTCATTCCTTGACTCTGTTTTATTCCTCCATTACCGTTGTCACCCAGACTATTTGATTTCCTTCTGACTTTCTCTTCACCCTATTGCTTTCAGTCTGTTAGTTGTCGTTCACTACACTACTTCTCCATCCCGCGTTCCTTATAGATATCAGAGTGCGCAGCAGAAGTGTCGTGGACACATAACATGTAGGCTTTGGGGTTGGCAATATTGTTCTCACACCTGAATTGAAATTTCGAGACGAAATTTTTTGTAAGGTGGGGAGAAATATAACCCCCTGCTCCCTGATGTACGTATCACAGTATCAGTACGCGATACGACGTATAATATTGATTTGACCTTTCTGGTAGTCAGATTGAGCCGATATTAGTTTCAAAAATCATTTTCTAATATTTTAGATTTTTCAGGATTTTCTGATTTTTTCTGGAATTTTTCTGGATTATTTTGAAAATCTCCGTAGTCGTGTCGACCGATACCGATAATCGGCTCTACGATTTTTAATTCACAAATAGAGTTATATTTTGAGAATCTGCTTTCACCATGTGTCTTAGAATCGTATTATCTACGTTAGGGTATTTTTGAGGATTTTTCTGAATTTATAAAAAATCGGATCACACGGTGTCGCTCGATATCGGCGAGACACTCTGAGATTTTTAATTTGCAAACCGGATTGAATTTCTACAAACCGATTTCATATACCCTCTCAGCATAATATTCTCTATTTTATGTAATTTTTGGGCACCGATCGGAGCTAGTCTTTTTGACCCCTTAAAATAATATTTTTATTAAATCCTAATTAATTTCTTTCTTCCTTCCTTCTCTTTCTTTTTCTACAAGCTTCCTCCCCCACCGCCTCTCCCAACCGCCTTTTCTCTCTCCCCCTTATTTTAAAAACCCATCTCTCTCTCTCCCTCTCTCCCACTCTCTCTCCCCCGTTCCCTGAGCGACCGCCGGCCTGGGCGGGCGGAGCCGCCGCCGGCAAGGCCGGGCTGGCCGCCGCCAGCCCTTGGCCCCCTTCTCTTCTCTCTTTCTCTCTCTCTCCCCCCCTCTCTGTACGCGGGCCCAGCACGCCGCCGGCGGCCTAGCGGCGCCGCCGGCTGCAGCCGGTCGCCATGGCCGCGCAGCCGCGCGGCCAGGCACAGGGCAGCAACAGCTGCCCTGTTCACTCCCTCTCCTTTCTCTCTCTCACCCTCTCTCTGTTGGAAGGGCTGCCGCACCTCCGGCGGCCGGGTCGCCGCCGGCGGGTTTCCCGCCGCCGCCGCCGGCCAGCCTTGCTGGCCGGCCTGCTCGCGCAGCAGCAGCAAGAGCTGCTGCTGCTGTTTTTGGTGGTTTCAATTTGGGTTCGGGTATGGACCCGAACCCAATAACCCTATTTGGTTAGCCAATTGTTTAAACACGTTACCCTATGAACCCAATACCCATTTAACTTAAGTTCCGGGTTTGGGTATTGGATCCAAACCCGACCCGTTAACAGCCTAAACCCGCATCCAAACCCAATAAAGGTACTTTTTCAGAAACCCCTTGTTACATTTCAGTATTTGCATTTGAAATATTGTTATTTACATATTTAACCCATCTCTGTTACTTTTAGTATTCGGGCGGTGTCTGGAGCATCCGGACTCCGATTTGGACGATTCTGGATCCGTTGCAATCGTGGGAAAGAGAGCTACCTTTCCATGGCTAGTTTGTGAGTGTTTTCTTTTATTTATTCATGTTAGATTGAGTGATTACTTTAGTTCATAAATCGTAAATGTGGATAAATCACGAGACATGGTACTTAATCGATACTTCATGATAGAGGCGTCTCTAACATATACGTAAGAGATGAGTATATCTATTTCAAGTGGTTTACTTACATTTCTCACATCACTTGCCATTGTGACTTCGTTACTGCTACGTGTCTACTGTCACTATGACACAGTCACCGTTACAGACCCCCACTACACTCGACCAGTGATCTCATGTCATCCTCTGATACACTACACAGGACACTATCATACATGTTCATGATCACTGTTCCATGGATACGCGACACTAATATCTTCTGTACTAGTATCACCATTCCCACAGACATGTTAATGCACTGAATGTCCTCGACACTGTTCTTTCATGAGGTCCCTATGCCTGTCTCACTCTTACATTGATATGCCTGAACCACTGATACACGGATATGCTATTACACCGAACACCGCTACATGGCTAGGCTATACACAGTTACTTCATGTTCTTATACCACTGCTCTATAGACCCACCGGCCTACATGCATTGATTGTCTTTGTCTATGTGTTCCTGTTACATAGCTCATGGATTATCTTATTGTTCATGGTTATTCTTGTAGCTTGACCAGTATTTATATCACATGAATTATTGTTACATGAGTAGTTGGATGAGTTCCTGTTACTGATATGGATATTACCGTTACTGGACATGAGAGCTGTTGATATGCGATATGTGGAATCCCACATCTATTGTTCTCGTTTCCCGTTATATTGTTCCCGTTTCCCGTTATATTGTTCTATACTATCAACAGAGCTCAGGTCCGGTTATCATGTTACTCGTATCATGTACTGTATTTGTTCTTGTTACATTGTATACTTGACATATCAGATCATAAGCTAACTTAGGTATGGGGGAAACTTGACGATTGATTAGATCTTATCGGGTGATATACTGGATCCATATTGTTCTCCCACTGCAGGGGGACGGTAGTGCTACCTACCAATTGCTCCATGAGCTCCCGTTACTTGATTATTGTTCCCCTCTTAGCGGAGGGCCCTGGTCTCAGCAGCCAGGGGTTTGTTTAAGGCCGTGATCCCGGGTATGCACGGGATACATCTACCCGATAAGAGCTCCTCGACCACGGGTTTCCAATGAACATAATAAAATAGTATACACAATAGTGACGTCGGGAACACTTGTTATTTGGTCACTTTCTCGTTTGGATAATGGTACCCGTAGGCCATGTCCGGATGGGTTCGATTGGAGTGCGGGCTCCAGTATGAACTGCCAGTGGTATGGGACACTGGAAGAGATTGATTAAATATCAGGTGGTACTGATTGCTACTATTGTATCAATAACATGACTTGTCTGAGACATGTATACTATTGTTCTGTTGTACTTGTTACTGTTCCTGATACATGATCTGCTATCATGTTACGCGTATCCCTTGTCCCTGTACCTGGTACTTGCTACATTTTTCAGTGGTGGCATACTTCTCATGTACATGGATACTCTGCATTGCATATATTCTGTGTTCTGTATATCTTGCAGACATCGTTACTGTATATGCACAACACAGTATTGGGTTATATTACATATGCTCACCTGCATGTTCATATTGCATATGCCCACCTGCATGTTCACTTCTATCACGTCACCCCTAGATCACATTATTTTGATATAAAACTGGATACGACTATAGACATGACCCGATGATAACCAGCTAGGTAATGATGGTATTAAAAGAGGACATGTTTAATATTTCTACTGCTTATTATATGCTTATGATATGGTATCACTAGCACAACAGCATGTAATATATATATATAGTATCGTGCTTGTATTACTATCGTATGTATACTACCTCCTCCTTCATTTATCACTCACTAGGTCGCTTTCTGACGACCCTGGGTTTGCGTGCCCAGGTTGGAGATCCGAGTTATCGTTCGAGCAGCTAGTTCATGGATTCACATAGAAGACCTTACCATCGGGATTCCTTCATAGGTATCTATGTGCTTTGTTCCTGTTATCTTCTTTATTCCTGTATTTCTATCTGTTATGATCACTAATCCCTTTCTGCAGGTATTCTTGTACTTATTTCCTGCTGGAACTCTTGTGTATATGGAGGCCCTGTCCTGTACTGAGGCTTAACGTACTCGTGAGCGTGTTTTCACCTCGCGTATGTACGTCGCCATAACGTCCCCGTACCTGCGGGATCGGGGCGTACACTTACCCACTTCACTACTATTGCTAATGTACTCATTTCTCTAGGTAACCTATCGATAATGATCAAAGGTGCGAAAAATCATTAGAGCACTTCCTTAAGCTTGAGAAGTCAAAGCAATCACTTTGAAAGAGCTCAACGATAGAGAAAAAAATGACTTCACAGGTTTTATGGGGAACTTGAAGACTAAATGAAAATGAAGGCTAAGAAAGATCGTGAGCCATAAAAGAGAAATGTATTGCTTTCAAAACCTCGCCAAGA
>JAVJIF010028345.1:0-60786 GCA_038442645.1 Agave tequilana | reverse complement strand
TTAATATAGTCTTGTTGATAATGAGGACTGAACCCAAGACATCTGGATGTATGCTGTGCAATTCTAAGATATTATAGAGATTAGGAGGTCCAGAGGCACTAGGTTGTGACTCTTCTACATGTTTGCAACAAAACCACAGAGCGATTTATCTGATGAAAGAAAATAGATTTTCCTCCATATATTTTCTAAAAACTACCATTCAAGGGTCCACACATCACATGTTAATGTCAAAGAAAACATAAATAGTTCCAGATGGTTAATGAATTTGTATCACTATGGATTCAACTATCTTAATTTTCTAGATGATCAACTTCAGAGTATCAAGTAGGTCTCATCACTATACAGTTGATTGTTGCCAAATTAAAGACACTATTATAAATGCCGGGTCTGTATTGAAGAAGAGAACAACAACATCCTATGGCCTGCTAAAGCTGCAAGATAAGGTTGACAGGACTCTATAAACTTAAAATAGGCAACACCCAATTACCTCATGCAGAAAATGTAGTCATTCAAATTCTCTCTCTCTCTCTATCTCACCTCTCTCTTCATATATGCAATATGCTCACTTATATGAAAGTATGTTATGAGGAGTATCTTTTTGGTATTTTCATTGGAGAGAAGATGATGGGGACATCGAGTCAACTTTTTTTGTTTTGAGTCCGAGTCTGTATTTTCTTTTATTTAGTAGTCTTGTGTTTGTTTTGCTCTTGTGTTTAATTTTAGTTTCACATCGATTGTGAGAGATTTAGTCCTATATCAACTGTGAGAGAGAACTGAATAAGTTGTAAGTCTATTTAAAGACTCCATTGTTTTTAATAAAAATAGACTAGAACTTTGAGAAAAAATATTTTGGGGTTTTTTTTCTTGACAGGCGTGCCGCCCATGACAGGATATGAAACCCTAGCTGTGAAGCTAAGATTGAGTGTGCGGCGTGATGCCAACATCGAGGAGCATGTAACGTGAGATCCGAGAAAGTGGAAGATCTTTTTATTTATCTATTAGATAATTTTAGTTATTTTCTTTCATCTCTTATCTTTCCCAAAATTCTTAGACCCTCTCCTTTGTTTCACATCAATTTGGTATCAGAACATGATTAGAAAAAAATAATGAGTGATGAAAATTAAATTGTAATACAAGTTTTTTGTGAAAGATTTCTGGTGTGAAATCGGTACATTTTGTTTGTACCATTCGTTGCGAGTGTTGAAATGAATTGGCAATCTCGGTGCGGAGCTGGTGCAATTTGTTACTTCATTCACTTTCTTTTTTATCTCTTTTGTCAAAATTCCAAAAAAATCTAAATCCTAACCTCTTTTATCTCCTCTCACGTATCAAAAACTCTCAACCCAACAGCCAAAGATTTCTACAATCCCTCCACAATAACATCCGCAATAGCCAAAGATCTCAATAATCTCATCAACAACAAACTCCTCAACAACTAAAGATCTCAACAATCTTCTTCATAATAACCTCCTCAACTACCAAAGATCTTAGCAACCTCTCCAATAACATCTTCGGCAACCATATATGCAACAATATCTCCAGTAAGATCAACAACAACTTCAGATTTAGTATCGAGTCACCACCATCTCATTTATACTCGACGGGTCAAGGTCTTCCACCTGGCGCGAGAATGATGGGGACATCGAGACAGCTTCGTTTTGTTTTGAGTCCAAGTCTGTATTTTTTTATTAAGTAGTTTTGTTTAATCACAAATTTACACACGCTAACCAATATTTGTGGACAACAGAGAACTACTGATTAAACCATAGACATGAACTGGTGATGGAACACAACAGCAATTTGAAAATTAAAGAAAGAAATCACCTATCGAGAAGCCACGTTCTCGGGTACCCGATCTTTTGTGTACTTGTACTGAATTGTTTCTGAACTCGTAACCGTTCTGATGTTGTTCTGATGCAGGACTCGTTGTGGGCAGCTGTCCCGCAAGGTGGCGGTAGATAGGTGTCCGCGGATTAATACATCGGACGAAGATGCAGATCTCGAGGAGAGATCAGGGCTCGGCCTGCTGTGCAAGTAGGTGTCTTGGGCGCAGCTCGAGCAGGAGCAGCGGACACTGACGAGGGCAATCACTGGCACGAAATGGACATGTACAGAGGGATTTGCAGTCGCGGGAGCTAGGGCGAGGCGGGTAGGTGGGGGAGGAGCACAACTCTGGCCTCGTGCTAGATTGGAAACCGACAGAGTTAAGGGAGGGAGCCAGGGGAGCTTGTGACAAGGTGGCTTGGCTATGGCTGAAGTTTCGGGAGGAGACATAGTCGAAAGACGTTGCCCGCGGCGTGGGGCGAGCTTCTGTGGTGAGTCAGCGGGCAAGGACTCGCGCGCGTGAGTCGAGGATGATCACGAGGACGCGGAGAAGTGAAGGAAGTGGTGAGATCTGATGGGTTCTGTTGTTGTGGGGAAGACGAAGGGGAGATGCGTTGGGGTTGACGGCTGTGGGTGCGGGATGAACAGGGAAAGGAAAAAGAAGTAAGGGTTTTTTTGTTTTGTTTGTTTTTTGTAATCAAAATCTGATTTGTGTCTAAGATTTGTAATCTGGTGTTGGATTTGAATTGAGACCAAGAGATGAAATGATAAGAGATAATTAAGATTTGGCTTCACACACAAATCTTATTTGAAATGAATTTCACACTCCAATTTCATGATTAAATTTTCAAATAGAAAATTAAGTTCATTAATCAAGAGTGCATTGTTTTACTACTCTTATTGACTCTTACTTTGTAGTCTTACAAAACTTTCACTCTTCCCGCACAACCGATATGGGACTAAATAAGATAAAACAAAACTACTAAATAAAAGAAAAATAACTCGACTCAATAAAATAAAAAGTACGGACTCCAGTCAACAAGAATGAATAAATTCATGATGCTTCTAGTGTCGTCGGATGTCCGCATCATTCTCCTCAGGTGGGAGAAAACTTGACTCCGTCGAATTTGGTGTAGAAAGCTCTCCTTATGCTCCATCACATCTGTGTCTATCTGCTACTACTCACCACTTAATAGATAAATATTTATTTTCAACAATCAGATATCAACAGAGTACATCAGATAATTTAATCATTCAAAATTTTATCACAATTCACTGTTGTATTGGGATGAATATCTGAGAGTGGACTTAATGTGGGGACTCTCAGAAAAATGGCTCAATGGAGGCTTACAACCAGTGGGTTGTTAAGGTTAAATCAAATACTTGTAATCTCCTGAATACGCAACATTGAAAATAAGATTAATTTCAAAATCTTTAAAAGATATATAATATGAGTATTGCAATTTGAATTCTACAAGATTTTCAAAATCTGATATTACAACATGCAAATCATTAACAGTTCCCGGGGAAATCGTTTCGGACTAATCCGAACCATCATAAGTATCTACACTAAAAGTTTTACTTCCTGATGAAGCTCGTAAGTTATAGTTAGCATTGCTTGTTCAAATATATCACTGATTTTTCATGTGTAGATTGGCACGTGAGTGACAAAAATGATGCAGACTAAGATATGCAGACTCAGAATATTCTATAGTGAATTATAGCAGAGAGAGAGCTTAGCTTGTGCCTAACATATACCAAGGGTCTTTCTAGAATATCTAGTAAGTTGACTCCCTATTGGACACTGAAAGTTTTAGGCATCTGAATTACTGTATTAACAATCTTATTGACCCAATCAAAAAGAATTATTAGGGTGCCTACTTAGATGAAAATGGGCAGCTTGTATATTAACAATGAGAACAAGAGGTATCTTAACAGGTAATGGAATGCAACCCTTTGTTTAACCGAGAAAGAGAGGAAAAGTTGATAATATGAATAATACTAGATTCTCCCATAACAACATTCATGGAGTTGTCGGATATGACTCGACCATAGATGGTAACACTCTTGATGAAGTAGGCTTGATCTGACGACATCCTTTGTCACTATATAAACTTCAAAACATGTCCTCATAAACATGGGTGTTTATTGGGATAAGGCACTGTTGCTTGTTCTCCAGTGACAACTCATCAACTTGCTCATTGAGTTCAATAGGTGTAATAGGATCCATCATATGGTGTGGCAAGTCAGAAAGACTAGCTCCTGAGACTAACTCAATGGCGTGTTGGGTATCATGCGTCGGTGGAAGCTTGCTCGGGAGGTCTTCAGAGAGGACATCGACAAGCTCCGTGATCACAGGGGAGAGTGTCGGCAAAAAAGGGGAAAGAGGTTGATGACTATAGCAGACACTGACAGTAAGAGTCGACAATAAAAGAAACAGGTGGTGTCGGCAGTAGAGCCGGAGAAGAAAAAGGTTGGAGACAGTTATGATAGTAACAAAAGAGACAATAGCTGTGGTAGTCAGAGAAAACACACTAAAGTCCTTAATCACAGAGGTGCTTTCGAAGAGAGTGCTATCAGGCTAGGGGCTTAAGGAAACTCAGTCAATGATGATAATCTTAAATGGAGTTGGACAGTTGGCAGAAACATGCTCATAACCTTGTTGTAACACTTGTTATAGGACTAAGCGTGGGAGTCTCTTTTGGTGTTCTTGTCTTAGCATTACTTTCAGCATTTTTGTCGTTGGTGTCCACCTTGTATGCTGGTCTCCGTGTATGAACTTGGTGTGGATACTGACAGGAAGTCGACTTGAATATTAGGTCTTGGAGATTCTGACTCCTAAATGCATGACTCAACTTGGGAACGTCTAAGTCTTGAAGTAAAGCGTAAGTCCCTTTAAGCTCAGTGATTCCACGTTTACAAAGCCATGTTCTAGGTCTCTTCGAAGTCCAACACAAATTTGGAAAAAGACTTGGATGTCACTCTGTTTGCCTAGAATATCATAATGTTTGAGAAACACGTCGAATTCGTTAACATATTCCTTGACAGATTGTTGCCTTGGAAAATTTTGCGTCATCTGTCAAGAGATGTTTGTAGTAATTTGGTGGCACTTATTTACTCTTGAGTTCATCCTTCATATAAGACTAAATGTTTATTGGTGCTTGGCCACAGAGTACTCGCTTTTTCACCACATCGGTCCAGTATTGGCTCGCTTGTCCAGCCAGTTTCGTGATAGCGAACTTAACTTTTTCCATTTCAGAGAGCGGGTACCGGTGAAGTACTGGTCCATGTATGTAGCCAATCCAAAAAACTTAGGGATCATTTAAACGACTAGAGTAGTCCAAATGACCTTCAAAAGTCGGGACATCAATAGTGGAGATGTGGGATGGTTCTATATGCCATTTTTTTATTTAATTTTTTTATGCAAAGAAAACAAAAATAATTTTTCCTAAAAATGCCTAAAAAAAATTTTTTTCTAGACCTAATGCAAGTCTTGTATTTGTTTTGCTCTTATGTTCTATTTTAGTTGCACATCGACTGTGAGACAAAACTGAATAAGTGGTAAGTCTATTTAAAGACTCCATTGTTTTCAATAAAATAGACTAGAACCTTGAGAAAAAAATATTTTGGGTTTCCCCCTTGAGGGGCGTGCCGCCCATGGCAGGTGTGAAACCCTAACTCTGAAGATCGAGTGTGCGGCGTGAAGCGGCGTGAGGTCAAGATCGAGGAGCGTGCGGCGTGAAGTGGCGTGAGGTGTTATCCATTATGTAATCATTAGTTATTTCCTTCATCTCTCATCTTTTTTAAAAATCCGTAGACCCCTCCTTTCGTTTCACATCAGAAGAACTTGAAGAAAAATTAAAGCATTATGAATCATATAGATGAAACAAATAGATAGATAGCTAATAAAACAATCACAGAAGTTTTTAGAGTTGTACATTGATGTTGATCTAATGGGAAAACAAAAAGTATAATATATTTAAGTTTTTCTATATTACATTCTAACATGAAAACCAAAAAGAGAACAAGCCTCTATCACAGTTGATGGTATTGTTGCTACCTATTATTGGTTGGATTGGCGCCACTGGGGACTTCATGTTTGCTTTCTTCAAACTGATGAGGTGAACTGGGTGACTCCGGAGGCAACCTCTTAGCTTGAGACATGGAATGGGAGAGAAGACGGCGTGTCGAGAACAAGGCAATGGGGTGCTTCAACTGGTCAGTAGGCTGAACCAAGAGGAAGAGCGAGAGCAAGAGAAAGAACCAAATCGACAATGAGTGTGATCTCATCAAGCTTTCATCTGTTCCCATTCAGGGTTTACTCTCGAGATGAGGAATAGAAGCCACCCCCTTAAACCCCACAAGTGCTTAATATCCATGAAACACATGGAAATATAAGAGGAAGGAACCGTTAAGTGAGAAGGGAAGGTAGTTCTGAAAGTAGTAGCACATTTCTGAGCCTTGAGTTGGAAATCTAAAGCTTTTAACATGAATGATTGACATAGGAAGTTACATGAGTACCCTTTTCCCCTATCACCACTTCAAAAGAATGGTTGTTCAGACCTACTAAAAGCACAGCATGTGGCTCTGTTTATGCATGAAGTGTTTTAGTCCTCCAAAGACTGACTTTTCATAAGCTCACAAGTTTGAACTAATGATTATATGTTTACTTGGAGATTAATCAGTTGAGCAGGGCAGGGTTTAGTTGTTTATAACCATTTTGAGAATGAAGTAGAAAGCTAACTGACAGAGTTCCATCATTGAAGTGATAGAAAGATAGAAAGTGTTACTTTTGCAGCAATGACCAGCATCAATATGGTTTCTGATTTCCAGATACCATTCTTTAGCAGTTGGGGCACACCAGAGATATTGTGAGCTAGATTTGGAAATCTAATTCTCCTGGGTTTCTGAGTTTATAAAACATTTCATGGAATATTTCAACGAAATGGTATTTGAAGCCTAGGTTAGACACTTTGGGCTAAGAGTCTCAGACAGATCAACTCCATTCACTTCAACCACTTAAAATTATCCAGGAAAAGTAACACAAAAGAAGCTCCCGATAAAATTTAAATGTCTGAAAAGGTGGATACTTGGACTTCGGAATACAAAGCACCATAATCTATTTGAGTAAACCAACTATAAATACACTTGAACTATCTTTAGGACAGTTAAGTATCCATCTCATAATCATAGCACAATAGTTTTTCAAAGCAAAGTGCTGGCTGATAAATGATTGGATGACTAGTCAATTGTGCATGAAACAGTTAGAAAATAGTCTTCTGGTATGGGATTAACTTAATAGGATCTGGGGCATATATTCATAAGGGTAGAATCAACCATAAATTTCCTCACAGAAAGCTTAAGGATTAGAGGAGGACACCTATCCTTCTTATTTTTACCTTCTGTCTGTTGGAGATGAAGATGGAGAAGATGCCTCTAACAACCTCCACAGTAAATTATATTTTCTCCTGTACAGCCACAGGTAAAGCCAGAATCTTTTCTGAAAGATAAAGTGATGGTGTCTTGGCTTTATTTCGTTTGGACTGGAGCTGGAAAAATTCTGTCATCTTGACTTGGAGGGAACCCTAAGAAGGAAAGACAGGAGAGTGGAGTCTGGAGTTGCGTGCTTTTGGAAAGAGAGCACAGAAAGCAAAGCAATGCATTCTAAGAGCTTGATTGATATCTTTCCAGCCTTGTGAAGCCTTCAGATGCTGTCCCTATGATGGGGTGCATGCAAGGGCCCTCCCTTACACTGATAGAATCTCTAAAGAAGAAAGAGTTACATATCATGCAGAAAGATAATTTGTTGTGTTACTTGCTTTTGTATCTGCTTTTGTCATTCACCTGGGGTTACTTTTCTTCTATAGAGAGTAGAAGCCAATGTGCTAGGCCAGTTGGAAAGAAGTAGGTGCTAGCCCTGTTAGGTGAGTTCACACACTTCTCTGCACACCCAGGTCATAGTTCTGTCAGTTTCTAGATCAGTGAATAGATTTCAAGCAGAGTTTGATTGGTGGTGCATTTTGAAGTCATGTTCCTTGAGGGATCTTATAGCAAGACACAGCCTTGGATGATAAACTTGCTTTGGTTTTGTTGGTATAGTTCAAATTACAAATGATGGTGGAAAGAGTTGTCGAGAAAATTGACCTGGCATCTACCTCATCTAGAAATGTAGGATTGGGCACCCAACCAACTCAGAAATCAACAATCATTATACCTGTACGGATTCAGAAAATATAGGATGTATACTGCAATGCAGCGCATGAAATGCATGACACGAAAATCTGTCATATTTGTGTGTGTGTGTGTGTGTGTGTGAGAGAGAGAGAGAGAGAGAGAGAGAGAGAGACTGAACAACCATGCCAGTGATAGAGATCAGCACTCTAGAGAGGCACGATAAGATCAATTCCGAACAACCAACGGTAAAGCAAGCCAGATAAGATTCATACATAATTTCCATGCAAGGAAGCAAGATAAATGTATACAAGATGCGATTGGTGCAGGAATCAAGCTTTTCTTTAGGCTCACCCTTCATCTCCAAAAAAGAAAGGATGCAGGAATCGAAAAGATTAACATCAGAAGTGCATTCACATTGAAAACAAACTTCTATTTCTGTAACCTATACAAGTAACAGAGACCAATTCACAGCAGTTTCTTCGGTAAAGTTCTCAGACATGCAACATATAAAAGAGTGCAATATGATCCATTAAGAATCTTGTAGGACACTCAAGCCAATAAGAAAGCAGTCGGATCACTTTGGCCATGTGTTGGGCTCTAAGATCATGGCAGAAGATTATCTCCATAGATCTAGTCATGGAGGAATAAGATTTCATGCTTTAGCTCCCCTACTCATAGTGATGCTAGATGTCATCATCTTAAAGAGAGAAACAGTGACCACCATCAGAGTCTTCACCAACAGTTGGATTAGAAAGAAGGGCAACTTTGGCGCTAACCTTGTTATAATTGTACCCACACCCATCTTATCATTTGGATCATCCAAGATTTGATATGCAAATTTTCGAATTTGTCACTCATCACGCTCTCAATTCCCCTCTAATGATTTGACCCACGGGAAAAGATTGCTCCTTTGGTGCAAAAAAAAACAGTATCTTTAGGGAAAGGCTTGATCAAAACAAATAGGGCTCTTCCATTGCCAAAATGACTAACAATAACTACACTCTTTCAACATTAGCAAGCACCAAAGAGAGAACTGTAAAAGAGGCCGCCGGCCTCCCCTCTCCCCCCTCTCCCCAACAAACACACTCACCCGATCACATCTCCGGGGGAGGAGGAGATCGCCGCTTGCCTTCTCTCCTCCTCCCCCTCCCTCTAGCACCCTGCGAGATCCAAAGCCTCTCTTTTTTCTCTTATTCTTTTTTTCTTTTTCCGTTGGGGTGGCCGACCTGGTTGTGACCTTCAGATCCAGCCAAGGGGCGGCCAGATCCAGCCTTGGCGTGCCGGATCCTGCCATATTCAAGTCGGTCGGTGAGGCGAGGGCGAGCTTTAATGCGTTGGCGAGGAAGGCGTGACCTTCAGATCCGAGGGCGAGGGCGGGCCTTGATGCACTATCGAGGGCGACGTGACCTTCAGATCCGTGGTCGTGGGCGGCCTTGAGGCGCTGGGAAGGGCGGACCTTGATGCGCTGGCGAGGGCGGCGTGACCTTCAGATCCGAGGTCGAGGGCAGGCTTAATGCGCCGGCGAGGCGGGGGCGAGGACCGGCCTGATGCTGCAGATTAAGCAGGGCTTGTGGGAGGTTATTGATATTTCAGTAGATTTCCCGAGAGATCGCAGTCAGCTAAGCTCCCCACCTTCGAGAACCCGAAGGCTTCCTTTTGGTTGCTTGATTCAGGAGATGCCCAATGGTTACTCAAAGGTTTCTTGGGTTAACACTTGGAGATTGAAGAGGAGAATCAGAATCTAGGATTGTTTCGGAATTTAGTTCAGTGGCATGGCTTTCGGAGCTCAGTGTTTGGTAACCACGCTTCAAAGAATGTGTGAGAGATTACATTGCTTGATGGCCAACGGAGCTAATACTAGGGATCTTGCAGGAGTGAAAGCCTAAGGGGAAAAGAAGTACGATGAAGTTATCGTGAAGAATGTTGAACATTTTCAGCCTTGTGCGCCGGCGAGGCGAGGGCTGGCCTTGATGCTTCGGTGAGGGCTGGCCTTGATGCACCGACGCGGCCAGGGCGGCGTGGTTATAGTCGATGATGACTGTGCCGGATTCAAGGGCGGGCGGCGACTAAGAGCGTGGCGAGGGCGGGCTTGATGCGCCGGGTCGACACATGATCTTTGGAGCCATATTTGGCCAAGGGGCAGCCGAATGCGCGCTCTAGCGTGGCCCTTTTATGATGTCAGGGGAGGCCGAGGCGCGGAGCAGGACGGCGACGCGCAACGGTGATGGGAGTTGGATCACGATAGCGGTAAAGGGGAGATCTGTCCATGGATGCGACTCGAACCTCGTTGATCCGGCTGAAATGGCGTTAGACCATGAAGGAGGTGTGAGAGTTCCAGCCACAAATGCGTGAAAAGGAGGTTGACCGCTATGGCGATAGTGTGAGATCTGAACTCGCCGATCTGGCCGAAAGGGGTCGACGGCGAGCTGGTCGTAAGGGAGTTGGATCGCGAAGGCGGTAATGGGCTTTCAGATCTAGCTGATTTGGCCGAAAGGGATTTGAACCGCAACTGCAATGATTGGGATATGCCACGTTTGGTGGTGGGAGGAGTTAGTGACGGGATGACCGAATCGGACCTGCTGATGCGGGAGAAGCTCTGATGGCGTTCGGTGGCCTTTTCTTTTCTTTTCTTTTTCTTCCTTTTTGAATGTTCAAATTGTGTATGTGTTACATGTTTGTACCTTTTTTTGCTTGGGAATATTTTGTTAAGTTCTTATGAATGAAACACGGTGGCCTTTTGCCTCACAGTTTTATCTAAAAAAGCAAAAAAAAAAAATAGGGCGACAATAAAACTCTAAAACAAGCAGAAACCAAAGAAGAGGAGTCAATGTACACAGCAAAACAAAACATCATTAGTCATAATCTGTGAAACAAGTTGCAAGGAGTCCATCAATGAAGTTCATGAATAGTTAATAAGTTGTAGATGTTGTTTAACTTGTATGATTTGCTAAAGCCAACTTGTTGATAATTTAGTGAGGAGCAGAAGGTGACTTTGCTATTAACTCTGCATTGTTTATAATTTATGAGGAGAGGAAGGATAAATTTGAACATTCATACACCAAGATCTCCTAGTATAATGGCTTGTAGGTGTACCCAGGTTTGTCGGGTAGTCGAACCCCATAATTTTAAAAAAAAACATGAAAACTGACATTCCTATTATTGCATATCAGTATGAGTATAGAACTTATGAGATGGATAAAGATTAAGAATAGTCAACAGATCTGAAATGCACTTCCATTGCTTTCTAAAATAATTATCAGCAAAATAATAAAAACATCGCATGAAAGTAGATGCTGAAGAAGTTATCGCTGCTATCACCTTGGCAATTGCAGAGAAATATCATCAATATAGGAGTGATGAATGTGCTGGGCTTATCATCTGCATATCAGAATACAATGTGCCAATGGACAAAAAAGTAAAATTCTATTGTTGTATTTATTTAAATTTTCTGACCATAGTTTGCATCATTATGCTCATCAAGCTGGTAGGAGGGAATTTGTCCTCTGTTTTGAGTATTATCCCCTGATTAATGCTTGCATTAGTGCAGTATATAGACTTTATAAAGTCATGTTGGAAGAGAAGAGATCATGTGGGAACAAGCTCCGTCCTCCAGGTCCGAGTGACACCAAGCTCTTTGCGTTATGCGCACGACTGAATATTGAAATTTTGTCGAAGAAGTGAAGAGCCAGATCCTTTGCAATGCAAACCAGTCGTCCAAATGATTTAGTTTTGAGGATAACAACAGTTCAACCTTTCTAATCTATCAACGAGCCGAAGCTTTCAGTGATGCATTGTCACGGGACAAGCAAACTAGGTTGGAGAAGATTGAAACTACAGTTATGAGTCATGGTGTTTACCGTTACAGTCGATTTTGAGCTTGTTAATCCATTGTAATGATATATTGAATAAAGTGGTTTCTAATTCCCAGCAGCCTAATACTGGCAGGATGGCTTTTCTGTCCCCATTCTTGTAAAAGTTTCAATTGGGAATCCAATCTCTAGATCAACTTTAGAAGACGTAATCGGAATCTGTTCTTTTGTTCGATTTTGGAAATACTTCATTTGTCACAGAATATATAGGAATGTACAATGCACAGAGATGCATAAATGTTGGTCACTGACCAACACACAACCTGAAAACTGATAGCACACAAGTACCTTTCTTTGTTGACCAACAACGAAATAGCCAACAATTGTAGCAGCAAAAACATATCCCCAGTCTAACCAATAAGAAAAATACATATAACTCTGCACGTGCATACAAACAACCAACAAACTGACTTGCTCAATGTCCAACATATATACACACATATATACAATGGCCAACACATGCGCACACACGAGATACGAGCATCACAATGACTTGTCTATTTTGCGTTGTATTTTAGACTCAGAAACGCCTTAAACTCTCGTCAGCCATCCAAAGTACTAAATTTGTGCTGGTTGCTAACTCATTAGGTGTAGGGCTCTCATCGCAGTCTAAGGTGATGATAAGAGGCTCAGAGCTCATATTTCATTATTATATAGCCATCCTAGCTGCTTAAAACAACTGGTTGTTTCTGAATGGGATTTCATCATTTCCTCATTTAGAACATATACCACAAACAAACATCATTCTATTCCCACAGTACGTCCATTCCAAACCCCAATGTTTAGAGTATTGATTGTATATAAATATATAATTCACTCAAAGAAATTATTGTTAAGTGTTACCCACCCTCTTATATCCTTAATCCATATGGACAAGGCAAAGACAATACATCCTTAAGCATGGTAAAATTGTTTGCAGAACCCCCCCCATCCACTCATGACATATGTGAAGAGTTTGTTTGGTTTCACTGCAACAAGCACATTTTGGGTCACATCTTTATGGCCTCTAAATCGCGTTACTTATCTAGTGGAAATCATGACATTTATGTGCGTGCTACAGATGATGCAATTAAAGAAACGAAATCTCAACACATTATGATTTTTATATACATATGAATACTTACTTTCCGCGAAATAAAGGTACATTACTAGAATCTCTGTCAAATTGCGTCGAATATGGCCCAAATTGCGTGGTAAATTTTCAAGTTGCGTTGAATTTTTGCGTCGAAAACATTTGATGCCAAATTTTCAACGCAACTGTTTCGTCAAAAATTCAACTAACATGAAATATTCGTCGAATTTTCGACGCAACATTTATTTTCCCGATTTCTTTGATTTCTGTAAAACTTATCTGTTGCGTCGAAATTTCAACGCAATAATTTATTTTTGCGTCGAATAAGCAAAATTTTAAAAAAAATTTTAAAAATTAAAATTTGAATTTGCGTCGAAATAAGTAATTTGACGCAATGTGTTAATTCCAGAAATCTGTGAATTTTGAATTTTTTTGGTTTAAAAATACACTGATGTCCTATAATTGCGTCGAAAATTTGAATTTTTGATGCAATTTTTTTGTGTGATTCTAGAATTATGGAGAAGTTGCAAATTTTTGTTATAAAAATATAATGTTTGGCCTTAAATTGCGTCAAAAATAAAATTTGACGCAATTATCGGTAATTTTTGCGTCGAATATCTAAAGCAACGCAATTATAGGACATATTTGCGTCGAAAATTATTTTCGACGCAATCTATAGAGTTTTTTTAAAAACTGCAGCACATTGACTGCAAACATACATACATCTCTCAGTCATGAATTTATACATCAATCATGAACTTATACATGAATAACCATACACAAATCTCACCCAATCACCAATCTCAATCAAACACCAATCTCACCGTATAGAAATCAAAATCCAAGTAATTTTAACCACAATCTCACACATGAATTTATACATCTCAATCTCACCAAATAGAAATCAAAATCCAAGTATAATGTCAACATGTATAATAATTGAAATCACTTAGGGGGGGTGAATAGGTGATAATGCTAATCTAGAAACTAAATGCGGAAGCGAAAACAAATTTGCAACACACTTAATACAACCAACAAGTGTAGACGAATTCCTCGTGAAGGGCTCTGGACTAACTCCTCTTGATTCCCCTAGATAAGGGTTGAGGTGCTATATGAAGCTCTTGTGGTTAAGTATAAGTGAGGCACACACACAAGCAAGCCAAGCATATAATAATATAGCAATATGAAAGTTGCAAGGCACAACACAAGCAATATGAATGATATGAAATGAATGATGCTTTGCACAAATAAAATAGAGAGAGTTAGAGAGACAATGGATCAAACGCAAACACAAAGATATGTTTCGAGGTTCGAGCCCCTAGCTCTACGTCCCCGCCTTCACCGAGAAGGATTTCCAATCCATTATCTTGTCCACCGAGGACTCCCACCGAGGGAACCTCCACCGAGGAGGATTTGTACAACAAGGGAGTACCGACCTCCTCTCTCAAACACCGCCTCACAACCGAGGGGTAGGCCCGTAGCCAAACAACAACCAAATCACCTCTACCGAAGAGGGATACAAACCAAACTCTACCTCTCACTAGAGGGAGCAAACCACAATCCTCAACCTTTACTAAAGAGGGAGCAAACCAATCACCCGATCAACATCTACCAAAGAGGGATACAACAAAAGTAAGGGTGTTTACAACTTGGAGGCTTCAACAACGTCAAACAATCTCTCTTTCCACTAAACAATGATCCTAAATAGATTAGGATAGAGGATAGCTCAAGTGTGGAAAAACTAGAGTTTGGAAAACAAAAACTCAAAGAAAAATACTTGGGAAAACTCTTGTAAAAGATAGAATGAAGAACCAAAACAATCTCCCAATTTTCTATTTTCTTTGATTTTTTCAAAAACTCTAAAACAAATAAGATTGATCTTTTGAAGCTCTAAAACCTTTTGAAAACTTGTTTTAAATTCCAAGAAAGAAGAAAAATTTTAGCTCTTGAAATCTTATCAAAATCCCCAAATAGATGGGGTATTTATAGGCCAAACAGAAAACTAGTCGTTAGGCTGATCTGTCAGCCTGACAGACTTGTGGTCGACCGCCCGGTCGACCGCCAACGGTCATAAATATGACCGTTGGGCAAACCGGTCGACGGCCCGGATACAGAGAGCAGAGCTCTCTGGTCCGGTCGACCGCCTGGTCAACCGTCCCACTGTGCCAGCAGACATGCACAGGTCTGTGTACGTCGGTCGACCGGATCCTGGCTTGGTCGACCGTGCGGTCGACCGGCCTGGCCTGTCAGCACAGTTCTGGGTCAGAAACTGGGGTAAAATAATTTTAAAAATTCTTTTATCTCTTCTAAAAATCCCCAAAAATAGTTTTAACATTTTGTCTTGAAATACAAACTTGTGATAAAAATTTCAAGACAAATGTCAACCATTTGAACTCTTTTTGTGTCTTGCAAATTTTATCAAAAACCAAATCTTGTATTTTATCAAACTTGGATTTTTCAATAGGAAATCTGATTTTTCCTAAAACTCATTAAATAGAAAAACATGATATTTAAAACACATTGAAGCATGTTGCATATGGACATGAGTCCGATATACATGAAACATATATATATCATGATTTTTGTCTTTAATTCCAAAAAATATGTTTTGTCAAAAATACCAAACATAAAACTACATGAATAGGTATGTCAAACTATGTTTGTTTAAGATATGAAGCATGTATGTATATAGAGCACATCTAATATACATAAAAACAAAGTAAACTTGTTTTGATCAATCTATTCATGAAAACAATATCGGTTAAGCTAAAAACCGAAAAAACCAATATTCAAAACATAAAACGTGTGTGTTGTGCACTTGAGCATATCAACTATTCGTATCTTTACACATGGATCTAAAACACACAAAACTAAACTAGAATACCTAAGTCTTCTTGACGATCTTCATCTTCAAGCCGACTCGATCCAAAACGTGATCCACCGAGTGCAAAGGTATGATCTTGATGCTCGGGCACTGGAATCACCAAGTGAAGGCTTCAAAACTCATCTTGTTGAAGCAATCACCAACTAATATCTTGATTAATGATCTGAAACTAAAATCACAAGATTATTAGTAAACATAACTACATGAGTTAATCATCATCAAAACTAGAGAGGAAGGCCTCCAGGCCAACAATCTCCCCCTTTTTGATGATGACAAAACTCATGGAGTTATATATGCATGGATTAAAGTTAAGCTTCAAAGAAACTCCCTCTTAACTCATGCATAAACAAAAAAACATAAATATGCAATGAATTATGAAACATGAAACATGCATAGATATGCATCAAACAAGGTACCAAATACAAAAACATGCTCTTGATACCAATGAAATTTTCAAAAACAAAACATGCTCTAGATAAACATGCTCTAGATACCAATTAAACTTAATATATGCAAAACATAAATATGCATATAAAAAATATGTACCAATCATGCATATATAGAGAAGATGTTAAGTTTATATGCATGTTAAACTCTCAAATAATTCTCCCCCTTTTTGTCAATCATCAATAAAGGGGTAAAAACCAAAACAATAAATTTTTCTCCCCATTTTGTTCGAAACAAAGAATCAACAAAGGTAAAAATCAAAACAATAAAAATAATGTTTTGACCCTTTTTGTCTAAAACAAAAACAAAGTCAATAAGGGGTGACTTTAAACATGATACCAATTAAAAATATGTCAATAAAGTGCCTCTTGATACCAATTTAAAAAAATGAAAACAACATCTTGATACCAATTGAAATAATTGTTCATTTTAAACATATGATATCAATTGAAATTATTATTTTCTATCATAAAGTAAGGGAACAAAATACCAATTGAAAACTAAAATATGAGTTTTCTCCCTCTTTATGAAAACCAACTAAAAACATGCATAAGCTTGTTTAAGGATAACAATTGAAAACTAATCAATTGAAACAAAATTGAAACTCAAGCTTAGCATAAACACAAACATATATATGTATGAAAAATAGATACCAATTGAAATTGATATTCTTTGAAAAAAAAGCATACATATACGAAAATATATGAGTATACAATAAAAGTCAAAATTGATACCAATTGAAAGAATCCAATGATACCAATTGAAACAACAATAAGCTCAAATATATATCTCATAACCTATCCTCCCAATTATGTTCAAGTTTAAAATGATTTTCACTATAAAGCATACAAGAGCATGATCTCCCATCCAACCGCCCTTGGAAGATAGGGGTTTTCAAAAATATGTTTGAAAATTATAGTATTTTTGAAAACTTCTACCATAACGAAGAATACGAACTAGTTAAATGGAAAAACTTGTTAACTAGTATGAAATCCTTCAAGTAAGGAATAAAAACAAATTATTTTTCATAAAAACATGAAATTCACAAAATAGCTAACACTCATAATCAATGAAGCATAAATATAACTCATGAAAACAAAACATGAGTAAACATGAAAGGTGAGTGACAAGTAAGATGTGAAGATCATAATCATGAAAAATAGACATATAAGCTCAATATTCCTTTAAACATGAAAACATAAAAATCATCAAAACCATTTAATCTTCAATGCATATGTATGTCTTATACAAACTAAAGTATCATATATATCCAAAACATAACGAGTCCACAAATGTGTATGCATGAAGGCACGTGGCTCAAAGGATGTATATGTATAATCAATAGTTTAGACAAGATGGACATATACAAGAAGTTAAACATGAAAAACATGAAAACATGGATACCTAAATTTTCATTAAAACAAATTTCATTTCAAGGTATATGTATGATTTGCCAACACAAGAAGTATACATACATATCCCCAAACATAATTGAGTCCAATAAATAAAGATTTGCATGAAAAGCAAATGACTCAAGAGGTATACATGTATATCTTATATTTTGGCAAAATAAACATATACATGAAATGAAATCTCATAAAACAAATCCAAAAATAGGAATACAAGTTTAAAATGCATGAATCATCAAAACTAGACTATACTAACACATCTAATGGGTTCAAGTAAGCATTCAAGCACAAACATATATAGATTTATTTGTGGCCCATTATATGCACAAGTATATACCTAGTCTTAATGAAACAAACATTTAAACATATATTCAACATTTAAATCATAAAAACGAGATATGAATCACATGATAAACACAAACACGATCATTATATAAATCAACATGTTATTAGAACTATGATAAACATGATAGCTAAACAAAGGTGAGAACACTAAAATAATGGTCCATATTAAACATGGGTGTCTCAAAGGCTATACATGCATGTCAAGGGTCTAATAAACATGGCATTAACATAATAATCTACAAACATCAAAACATGCTATAAGCAATAAACATGAAAAGCATGCAAATATAAACGGGAGTTAGAGATCGATACCAAAACCGATGAAGGCACCTCTCTAGTCTCCGAAACAAGGTGGTCCTCCCACCAAACTTCTCTTGAAGGTGATGCATCCAAATAATCATCATGAGGCTCGGAACGCATCCACTCCAAGGTACCTCTACTCTCACGTCATGCGAGAGCCCACACCTACATCAAACACACGAGGGGTGGTCTTTGGTACCCACATCTTATTGGGTCCATGGGGGTTAGTACCTTTTCTAACCCAAACAAATTTATTTGCTAAATTTATATCATGTATTCTATCAAAATAAAATTTAGCTAGGTGGCCCTTACGTTCACAATGTGTACAAGTGTACACATGAGCATACATGTGATGATGTGTCCGTGAGGAGCATGTGTATGCCGTGGAGGGTGTGCATGAAAAGATGGAACTTGTTTCTTTCGAAACAAAGTTTCTAAACGTGTATGACCCACTACACATTGGCTCAAAGTGGAGCCCAAACAATCAACACTCTTCTTAAGCATGGATATATCTTTTTCAATTAAAGAAGAGGTGGCACATGCAATAGGTGAAGTGTGTGATACTACGCTAGCATGGCAAACATATGCATCTAAATCATTTTTCAAAGATTTATTTTTCTTTAAACAAATTTCTAATTCTTTTGTTATGAAAACAATTTCATTTTTCAAAGAATCATTATCTTTTAAAACAAATTCAACTTTTGAAGATAAAAACTCATTTTTCTTTAACACATCATCACAATTATTTTTAGATTTTAAAATTTCATTTTCTTTTAGTGCAAGATTAAGTTGAGATTTTAATGCATCCCTTTTATTGGCAATCTCAACCTTCTCTTGCAAAACAAACTCAAGTCTTGAAAACAAATCCTCTTTTTCTTTATTTATTTTATAAGTTTTCTTTTGAAGGTACACCTAGAGGGGGGGTGAATAGGTGTAATTGCTAATCTAGAACTAAATATGAAACTAAGTGCGCTAAATGAGGAAGCTAATGCAAATCTTGCACAAACTTAATACAACACAACAAGTGTAGCCGAATTCCCCGTGAAGGGCTCTGGACTAACTCCTCTTGATTCCCCTTGAATGGGTTGAGGTGCTATGTGAAGCTCTTGTTGGTTAAGTATAAGTTAGGCACACACACAAGCAAGCCAAGCAAATAAGATGATATATAAATATGAATCAATGTAAGGCACAACACAATTGCAAGCAAGTATGATATGAAAGATGAATAATGCTTTGCACAATTAAATGAGAGAGAGAGTTGAGAGAAATTGAATCAAACGCAAACACAAAGATATGTTTCGAGGTTCGAGCCCCTAGCTCTACATCCCCGCCTACACCACCGTGTAGGATTTCAATCCACTATCTCCCACCGAGGGAACCTCTACCGAAGAGGATTTTTACAACAATGGAGTACCGAACTCCTCTCTCAAACAACCACCTCACAACCGAGGGGTAGGCCCGTAACCGATACAACAACAACAACCACCTCTACCGAAGAGGGTTTACAACCAACTCCACCTCTCACTAGAGGGAGCAAACCAATCACCCGATCACCTCTACCGAAGAGGGATACACAAAGAAATAAGGGTGTACAACAAGTGGTTCCAAGACCACAAACAATCTCTCTTTCTTTTCTCTTTTCTTTTCTCTTTTCTTTTTCCACAAAAACAAAATCCTAAATAGATTAGGATAGGTGATAGCTCGAGTGTGGAAAACTAGGTGTTTTTGGAAACAAGCAACAAAGAAAAATCTTTGGGAAAATACTTGCAATATGATAGAAATGAAGATCTAAAGCAATATCCCAAAAACCTATTTTTCTTTGATTTTCTAAAAACCCAAAAACAATAAAGATTGAAAGATTAAAGCCCAAAAACACTTTTAAAACTCTTTAAAAACACTTAAGAAAGTCTGGAATTTTTGCTCTTAAAACTTCTCTCAAAAACTATGAAGAGATGGGGTATTTATAGCCCCAATACAAAACTAGCCGTTAGAGCTGAGCTGGCAGCTCTGACAGGCTGCGGTCGACCGGCCCGGTCGACCGCCAACGGTCAGAATATGACCGTTGGGCAACTGCGGTCGACCGGCCCGGTCGACCCAAACAAACAGAGAGCTCTGCTCTCGACGCGGTCGACCGGCCCGATCGACCGTCTCAGGGACTCCAAACGTGCACAGATCTGTGCACGTCCGGTCGACCGGCCCGGTCGACCGGACTTCAGCCAAGTCGACTAATAACCTGGCTTAGTCGACTAGTTGAGTCCTGGACCTGAAAACTGGGCTAAAAATATTTTATAAAAATCTTTTAATACTTCTAAAAAATCACCAAAAATATTTTTATCATTTTATATCAAAATTCAAACAAGTGATAAAAATTTCAAGACATGTATCAATATATTCAATTCATTTTCGAGTCTTGCAAATTTTATCAAAAACAAAACTTGTATTTTACCAAACTTGATTTTTCAATACATGAATAAGATAGTCAAAATAAGTTTGTCTAGCAAGTTTAAAGCATGTATGTATATTTAGAACATATCTAATATACATAAGAATAAAGTAAACTTGTTTTGATCTATTATCCATGAAAACACATATCGGTTAAACTAAAAACCGAAAAACCAATATCAAACATAAAACATGTGTGTGTTTTGTGCACTTGAGCATATCAACTATACTAAGCTTTACAAATGGATCTAAAACACACTAAACTAAACTAGGATACCTAAGTCTTCTTGATGATCTTCATCTTCAAGTAGACTTGCTCCAAAACTCCATCCATGGACTAGGCAATGTGTGATCTTGAAGTTTTGGCCCTGGAATCAACATGAATAGCTTCTAAACTCCTTGTTGAAGCTAATCATCAACTAATATCTTGGTTAATGATCTGAAACTTAAACAACACAAGATTATTAGTAAACATAATTACATGAGTTAATCATCATCAAAACTAGAGTGGAAGGCCTTTGGGCCAACAATCTCCCCCTTTTTGATGATGACAAAACTCATGGAGTTATATATATGCAAAGTTAAGCTTCAAAGAAGCTCCCCCTTAACTCATGCATAAACAATTAAATAAAATATATGCAATGAATGTACACAAACATGTATAAAACACAAAAACATATTCTAGAAGCTCTAACTACCAATTAAATTAATGAAGCATTAACAATAACACTAGATGCTCTAGATACCAATAAAACATCAATAAAACATAATATATGCAAAAACATTAGTATGCATATATAAATCTTAATAAAACACAACTTATTCTCCCCCTTTTTGTCAATCATCAACAAAGGGGTAAACAATCAAAACAATAAATGAGGGGTAAAAATCTTTCTCCCCTATTTTTGTCAATCAAAATAATAAAACAATGTTCTCCCCTTTTTGTCTAAAAACAAAAACAAGGTCAATAAGGGGTGACTACAAAAACATGATATCAATTAAAAATATGTCAATGAAGCATCTTGATACCAATTGAAAGTAAACGAAATTTTAGATTGTTTACCAATTGAAGGTAAACGCAAATCAATCAATCAAAACTTTTGTAATTTTTCTTTAATCAAAGTTTTTTAGATACCAATTTAAAACATAAGACATTTTGATACCAATTGTAAATAATTTTCATTTTGAACATATGATACCAATTTGAAAATTTTCAATCATAAAGTAAGGGAGTGGGAATACAAATACCAATTGAAATATGAAAATCAAATTTTCTCCCCCTTTATGAAATACCAACAAAAACTATGCTTAGGCTTGAAATAAGATACCAATTGAAAACTAAATCAATTGAAGTAAAGTTGAAGCTCAAGCTCTAGCATAAAAACAAGATTTGTGCTTTAAAAATATAGGGATATAATAAGCACAAATAAAACAAGTATATGTGTATGAAATAGAGTGAGTACCAATCACTAATAGATGATACCAATTGAAAATATACATACACAATAAACATATGAGTATACAAAAAGGATCAAAAAGATACCAATTGAAAGAATTCAATGATACCAATTGACATAACAATAAGTTCAAGTGTATTAACTCATAACCTAATCTACCCTTCATATGCACAAGGTTAAAGATTTTCAATGAAGCATACAAGGCATAATCGCCCATCCATCCTCCCATAAAGAGCAGGGGTTTTCAAAAATAGGTTTGAAAATAAGCTTAGTTTGAAAAACACTACCAAAATGAAGAATACTGTAACTAGCCAAAATGAAAATCTTATAAACTAGTACGAAATCCTTCAAGCAAGGAATAAAACAAAATTATTTTCATAAAATACATGTAAATCACATAGCACTTAAAAACACTCAATATTCAATAAAGTCCATACATGCTCATGAAAACATACTCATGAGAAATATTTTTAAAAAATGGTGAGTGTACAAGTGATGTGTGACATGGCATTATGAAATTTTCAATTAGGCTCAAAAATTCCTTGAAACAAGAAAATATGAAAATCATTATAACTTATTTAATCTTCAAGGTATATGTATGTTTTATACAAATTAAAGTATACATACATATCCAAACACAACGAGTCCACAAATATATATGCATGAAGGCACGTGGCTCAAAAGGATATTCATGTATATCTAATAATTTGGATAAAATAGACATATACATGAAGTTAAACATAAACACAAAATCAAGAAAAACTAAATCTTCACAAAACAAATTTCATTTCAAGGTATATGTATGAATTGTCAACACAATAAGTATACATACATATCCCTAAACACAATTGAGTCCATATATAGATTTGCATGAAAGGCAAATGACTCAAGGGGTGTACACGTATATTTTAAAGTTTGGCAAAATAAACATATACATGAAGTGAAACAAATCCAAAATATGAATACAAGTCTAAAATGTATGAATCATCAAAACTAGATTATACTAGCACATCTAATGGGTTCAAATAAGCATTAAGCACAAACATATATAAAGATTTATTTGTGGCCCACTATATGTACAAATATAAGTCCTAGTCTTAATGAAAACTAACACTCAAACATATATTCAAAACATGAAGCATCAAAAACAAATATAAAATCATCATGATAAAACTAAAACATGATTATTATGTAAATTCACATGTATTAGATTCATGATGTACATTATAGCTTAAACAAAAATGAAAACACTAAGTATGAGTTCATATAAGCATGTGTGTCTCAAATACTATACATGTATGTCAAGGATCTAATAAATATGGTATTTACATACTAATCCATAGACAATGAAACATGCTATAAAATAATAAATGGAAAGCATGTAAACAATAAATGGGAGTAAAGGATTGTCACCAAAATCGAAGAAGCAACTTTCCTTGTCTCCAAAACATGGTGGTCCTCTCCACCAAATCTTCCCTTGAAAGTGATGCATCCAATTGATCTCCTTTAAGTAGGAACGCATCCACTCCAAGGTGCCTCTACTCTCACGTCCTGTGAGAGCCCACACCTACATTAAACAAAGGAGGGGTGGTCTTTGGTACCCATACACTTTTGGGTCCATGGGGGTTAGTACCTTCTCTAACCCAAACAAAATTCTTTGCTAAATTTGAAATATTTAATCTATCATAGCAAAATTTAGCAAGATGGCCTTTTTGGCCACAATGTGTACATGTGTACACATGAGCATACATGTGTTGATGGTGTCCGTGTGGAGCATGTGTATGCCGTGTATGGTGTGCATGCATAAAAGTTGGAACTTGTTTCTTTCGAACCAAGGATTCCAAACGAGTGTGGTTCATGGCACATTAGCTCATAGTGGAGCCCAAACAATCTATTCTCTTCTTAAGCATGGATATATCATTGTTAATTAAAGAAGAGGTGGCACATGCAATAGGTGAAGTGTGTGATACTACCCTAGCATGGCAAACATGAGCATCAATCTTATTTTGCAAAACAATGTTTTTCTTTAAACATACATCTAAATCATTTGAAATAGAAATAATTTTATTTTTCAAAGTAACATTCTGCTTTAAAACAAAATCAACTTTTGAAGACAAATTTTCATTTTTCTTCAAAAGGGTTTCACAATCATTTTTAGACTTCAAAAATTTATTTTCTTTAAGTGCAAGTTCCAATTGAGATCTCAATGAATCCCTTTCATTATAGACCTCAACCTTCTCTTGCAAAACATTGTTAAGTTTAGAATGCAAACTCTTGTTATCTTCTTCAAGGTCTAGACTTTTCTTTTTCAAAATCTTATATTTTTCTATTAATTTTTCACAAACAATAGAAAGTTCTTCACTCAAAGCATGGGGATCAACATAATCATTACATGAAGAACTAGAATCATCACTATCTAGTTGAAGTTCCGATTGTACCTCAAGGGAGTCATTCCCTTGGACCATGAAGCATTGTGAATCGGATTCTCCACTAGATTCCTCTTCTTGGATTTGTACTTGAAGCTCGGAGGTGGTGGTTGTTGTCAATTTGTTCCACACTGCAAAGGCGGAATCAATGTTAGAAACACGTAAAAGATAATCTTTAGATAATGTGCTTCTAATGGCCTCTAGGGCTTGTGCATTGGCCCTTATATGAATGCGATTTCCAAGATAGCATTTCTTGGTAGCCGCAAGGAAGACATGTAAGCCTAGGGTTTGGAGGTATATGGACATCCTAGTCTTCCAAACAAGAATGTTGGAAGCATCATACATAGGTGGGGTCATGAAGTCCATGGTAAACTATATGAGTGTGCAAACAAACAAATGTAAACAATAGATTAGCAAGCAAATGGATCTCACTCCTAGGATGTTAAGCCTAAGTATCAGGAGCACCTGCTCTGATACCAATTGAAGGTACACCTAGAGGGGGGGTGAATAGGTGTAATTGCTAATCTAGAACTAAATATGAAACTAAGTGCGCTAAATGCGGAAGCTAATGCAAATCTTGCACAAACTTAATACAACACAACAAGTGTAGCCGAATTCCCCGTGAAGGGCTCTGGACTAACTCCTCTTGATTCCCCTTGAATGGGTTGAGGTGCTATGTGAAGCTCTTGTTGGTTAAGTATAAGTTAGGCACACACAAGCAAGCCAAGCAAATAAGATGATATATCAATATGAATCAATGCAAGGCACAACACAATTGCAAGCAAGTATGATATGAAAGATGAATAATGCTTTGCACAATTAAATGAGAGAGAGAGTTGAGAGAAATTGAATCAAATGCAAACACAAAGATATGTTTCGAGGTTCGAGCCCCTAGCTCTACATCCCCGCCTACACCACCATGTAGGATTTCCAATCCACTATCTTCCACCGAGGGAACCTCTACCGAAGAGGATCTTTACAACAATGGAGTACCGAACTCCTATGTCAAACAACCACCTCACAACCGAGGGGTAGGCCCGTAGCCGATACAACAACAACAACCACCTCTACAGAAGAGGGTTTACAACCAACTCCACCTCTCACTAGAGGGAGCAAACCAATCACCCGATCACCTCTACCGAAGAGGGATACACAAAGAAATAAGGGTGTACAACAAGTGGTTCCAAGACCACAAACAATCTCTCTTTCTTTTCTCTTTTCTTTTCTCTTTTCTTTTTCCACAAAAACAAAATCCTAAATAGATTAGGATAGGTGATAGCTCAAGTGTGAAAAACTAGGTGTTTTTGGAAACAAGCAACAAAGAAAAATCTTTGGGAAAATACTTGCAATATGATAGAAATGAAGATCTAAAGCAATATCCCAAAAACCTATTTTTCTTTGATTTTTCAAAAACCCAAAACAATAAAGATTGAAAGATTAAAGCCCAAAACACTTTTAAAACTCTTTAAAAACACTTAAGAAAGTCTGGAATTTTTGCTCTTAAAACTTCTCTCAAAAACTATGAAGAGATGGGGTATATATAGCCCCAATACAAAACTAGCCGTTAGAGCTGAGCTGGCAGCTCTGACAGGCTGCGGTCGACCGGCCCGGTCGACCGCCAACGGTCAGAATATGACCGTTGGGCAACTGCGGTCGACGGCCCGGTCGACCCAAACAAACAGAGAGCTCTGCTCTCGACGCGGTCGACCGGCCCGGTCGACCGTCTCAGGGACTCCAAACGTGCACAGATCTGTGCACGTCCGGTCGACCGGCCTGGTCGACCGGACTTCAGCCAAGTCGACTAATAACCTGGCTTAGTCGACTGGTTGAGTCCTGGACCTAAAAACTGGGTTAAAAATATTTTATAAAAATCTTTTAATACTTCTAAAAAATCACCAAAAATATTTTTATCATTTTATATCAAAATTCAAACAAGTGATAAAAATTTCAAGACATGTATCAATATATTCAATTCATTTTCGAGTCTTGCAAATTTTATCAAAAACAAAACTTGTATTTTACCAAACTTGATTTTTCAATACATGAATAAGATAGTCAAAATAAGTTTGTCTAGCAAGTTTAAAGCATGTATGTATATTTAGAACATATCTAATATACATAAGAATAAAGTAAACTTGTTTTGATCTATTATCCATGAAAACACATATCGGTTAAACTAAAAACCGAAAAACCAATATCAAACATAAAACATGTGTGTGTTTTGTGCACTTGAGCATATCAACTATACTAAGCTTTACAAATGGATCTAAACACACTAAACTAAATTAGGATACCTAAGTCTTCTTGATGATCTTCATCTTCAAGTAGACTTGCTCCAAAGCTCCATCCATGGACTAGGCAATGTGTGATCTTGAAGCTTTGGCCCTGGAATCAACATGAATAGCTTCTAAACTCCTTGTTGAAGCTAATCATCAACTAATATCTTGGTTAATGATCTGAAACTTAAACAACACAAGATTATTAGTAAACATAACTACATGAGTTAATCATCATCAAAACTAGAGTGGAAGGCCTTTGGGCCAACATCTTTTTCAAAACTTTATATTTTTTAAGGAGTTTTTCACAAACAATAGACAACTCTTCATTTAAAGCATTGGCATCCATATCATCATGATCATCAAATGAAGAGCTAGCACTATCTAGTTGAGTATCCGAGTATACCTCAAGGGAGTCATTCCCTTGGACCGTGTAGCATTGTTGTGGCTCGGATTCATCTCCACTAGATTCCTCGTCTTGTTAGATTGGCAATTGAAGCTTGGAGGTGGTGGTGGTTGTCAACTTGTTCCACACTGCAAAAGCGGAATCAAGATTAGAAACAAGCATAAGATATTTTTTTGAAAGCGTGCTTCTAATGGCCTTTAGGGCTAGTGCATTGGCCTCTATATGCTTGCTATCACTAAGGTAGGATTCCTTGGTAATAACAAGGTGAACCTTATATCCTAGGGTTGTAGGTAAATGGACATCCTAGTCTTCCAAACAACAATGCTGGAAGGGTCAAACATAGGTGGGGTCATGAAGTCCATGGATGAAAACTATATGTGTGCAAACAAGCAAAATGTAAATGATAGATTAGCAAAACCAAGATCTCACTCCTAAGATGTTAAGCCTAAGTATCAGGAGCGTAGGCTCTGATACCAATTGAAATCAACTAGAGGGGGGGTGAATAGGTGATAATGCTAATCTAGAAACTAAATGCGGAAGCTAAAACAAATTTGCAACACACTTAATACAACCAACAAGTGTAGCCGAATTCCCCGTAAAGGGCTCTGGACTAACTCCTCTTGATTCCCCTAGATAAGGGTTGAGGTGCTATATGAAGCTCTTGTGGTTAAGTATAAGTGAGGCACACACACAAGCAAGCCAAGTATATAATGATATAGCAATATGAAAGTTGCAAGGCACAACACAAGCAATATGAATGATATGAAATGAATGATGCTTTGCACAAATAAAATAGAAAGAGTTAGAGAGACAATGGATCAAACGCAGACACAAAGATATGTTTCGAGGTTCGAGCCCCTAGCTCTACGTCCCCGCCTTCACCGAGAAGGATTTCCAATCCACTATCTTGTCCACCGAGGACTCCCACTGAGGGAACCTCCATCGAGGAGGATTTGTACAATAAGGGAGTACCGAACTCCTCTCTCAAACACCGCCTCACAACCGAGGGGTAGGCCCGTAGCCAAACAACAACCAAATCACCTCTACCGAAGAGGGATACAAACCAAACTCCACCTCTCACTAGAGGGAGCAAACCACAATCCTCAACTTCTTCCAAAGAGGGAGCAAACCAATCACCCGATCAACCTCTACCAAAGAGGGATACAACAAAAGCAAGGGTGTTTACAACTTGGAGGCTTCAACAACCTCAAACAATCTCTCTTTCCACTAAACAATGATCCTAAATAGATTAGGATAGAGGATAGCTCAAGTATGAAAAAACTAGAGTTTGGAAAACAAAAACTCAAAGAAAAATACTTGAGAAAACTCTTGTAAAAGATAGAAATGAAGAACCAAAACAAATCTCCCAATTTTCTATTTTCTTTGATTTTTCTAAAAACTCTAAAACAAATAAGATTGATCTTTTGAAGCTCTAAAACCTTTTGAAAACTTATTTTAAACACCAAGAAAGAAGAGAAATTTTAGCTCTTGAAATCTTATCAAAATCCCCAAAGAGATGGGGTATTTAGAGGCCAAACAGAAAACTAGCCGTTAGGCTGATCTATCAGCCTGACAGACTTGCGGTTGACCGCCCGGTCGATCGCCAACGGTCATAAATATGACCGTTGGACAAACCGGTCGACCGCCCAGATACAGAGAGCAGAGCTCTCTGGTCCGGTCGACCGCCCGGTCGACCGTCCCACTGTGCCAGCAGACGTGCACAGGTTTGTGCACGTCGGTCGACCGCTCGGTCGACCGGATCCTGGCTCGTCGACCGTGCGGTCGACCGGCCTGACCTGTCAGCACAGTTCTCGGTCAGAAACTGGGGTAAAAATAATTTTAAAAATTCTTTTATCTCTTCTAAAAATCCCCAAAAATAGTTTTAACATTTTGTATTAAAATACAAACTTGTGATAAAAATTTCAAGACAAATGTCAACCATTTGAACTCTTTTGGTGTCTTGCAAATTTTATCAAAAATCAAATCTTGTATTTTATCAAACTTGGATTTTTCAATAGGAAATCTGATTTTCCTAAAACTCATTTAAATACAAAAACATGATATTTAAAACACATTGAAGCATGTTGCATATGTACATGAGTCCAATATACATGAAACATATATATCATGATTTTTGTCTTTAATTCCAAAAAATATGTTTTGTTAAAAATACCAAAACATAAAACTACATGAATAGGTATGTCAAACTAAGTTTGTTTAAGATATGAAGCATATATGTATATAGAGCACATCTAATATACATAAAAACAAAGTAAACTTGTTTTGATCAATCTATTCATGAAAACAATATCGGTTAAACTAAAAAACCGAAAAACTAATATCCAAAACATAAAACGTGTGTGTTGTGCACTTGAGCATATCAACTATTCTTATCTTTACACATGGATCTAAAACACACAAAACTAAACTAGGATACCTAAGTCTTCTTGACGATCTTCATATTCAAGCCGACTCGATCCCAAATGTGATCCACCAAGTGCAAAGGTATGATCTTGATGCTCGGGCACTGGAATCACCAAGTGAAGGCTTCAAAACTCATCTTGTTGAAACAATCACTAACTAATATCTTGTTTAATGATTTGAAACTAAAATCACAAGATTATTAGTAAACATAACTACATGAGTTAATCATCATTAAAACTAGAGAGGAAGGCCTCCGGGCCAACAATAATAACAAACATAAGTCAAAATACAAGTAATCTCAACCACAATCATATACAACAATCTCACCTAAGCCTCGTCGTCGCCCCTGCCAGCACGGTCGTCGCCCCTGCTACTAGGTTGCCCGATGCTTTATTGACTCGTCATAAACTGGGTCATGAAACTACTGCATTTCTATCTAAACAGCCTCCAAACCGGTGATCCTTTGTTGGTCGGCCTCTGACTGCTAACTCATGGTCTCAACTTGCTACTCAAGTTGGGCTGTATTGGCATCCCTCCTAGGGGGCCAGGTTCCTCTAGGCACACCCACGTGCAGCCCGAGTCTCGTCGCATGTCCAAATGTTTGAGGGTGCTGGCGAAGCTTTCGTCGCTGCCTGCTGCTATCACCGCATCATAGTTCTTCTCGAGCTGGAGCTGAAAATTAACAAGGCATTACAAACATATAATTAGATTTCTATCATTTTTGTAAAATGTAAGTATATATAAACAACTTTTAATCCTTACAGCAATAGAGATGGCGTCGTCGGTGATTGGCTTGCCCCTGGGGCGAGGCATGGGAAGCCTGCCCTCAGGAGCATCGAGCGCATCCATCTTCAGGAATTCTTTGCTGCAGATCTACTTTGCGTTTGGCTCCCTCCGCGTGCCTCTCTCTATTAGAAATGTAAGGAATTTAAAAAAGTAAATTAACTTAAAAGGCAAATATGTCATAAAATCAAATGAATATAAATTTACTTACAAATTTGTCATTCAACACAGAAGAGCGTCTTTACCCATCCTACACTGCAAGTCATTTGCAGCGCGAGAGGCTTTACATTTTTTCCTCTTCGACTACAAATTTAAAAAGAAACAAGTCAGTAATTTCAGATATAATATATATAAAAATTCATAACTTTTTTGTATTACCATGCCACTTCCGTCGTCCTGGGTGTTATTTTTATATGTCGATAAGAGGTTCAGTCAAGTCTCACTGTCGACTCTATCCTACTACAATGCAGTAGCCTCATTTATGGACCCCTGGCAGCGATCAAAGGTACGACACAGGGAACGAGTTTTGTTGTCGTTCCACTTCTTCTGGGCATTGTCGTTGAACCACTTGTAGAACTTTTTTGGAATATTCCCCGTGTCATTCTAAGCCGGCAGTGAAAAATCACCCTGCATATAATACAAATGTCAGTTGGATTAAAATCTCAATAAGGTATAAGCATAAACATAAAATCTCAATACATCATAACACTACTTACAACCAACTCATGATATAATGCTTCAATTCTCCTTGAATTCTTGTGGTCAGGCCAAGTCAAGGCTGGAGAGCAACTCGTCGCAATGGCAGACATGACTAATGTGATTGGAGAGTGCGTCGTAGTGAGGGCCAAAATGAGAAACTATCTCCGTCAATCTGGATCGGGCAAACCAACTTGTTCTTTCTCCTAGATTGGCTGGAGGATGATGCTGTCATTTTAGAAGACCTGTGTTTCACAATTATGAACTCCAGATATAAAGTTAGGCAGTCGTATAATAAATATGTAAGTCAACACAAAAAATAAAATACACAACATATAAAGTTAAGTAGTCATATATTACATGCAACTAGATCATCTTCAGTAATAAAGTACATATATGCAACTAGATCATCTCCAGACATAAAGCAGTCGTACACTAATACTGTTATACATTGAAAAATCCAGTGTATAATTAAAGTGAAAGAAATCAGAATACATTTGTTACTCCTCCGTAGGGTCAACACCGTCTGTAGAAGTAGACGTTATATTAGGATTGGTTCAAATAGGTATTACCACCAAGCAGTCACCATCAGTACTTAAATCGAAGGTAACCCTTGGTTTTGTGACAATGGGCATCACCCAAGGCATATCACATAGATTCGACACGAAGAATGCTTGCAATACCAGAGATGGTAGAATGAAGGGACAAATTTTCTTATTTGGCCTTGTAAAGTCAATAAGTGTGAAGCCATATTTGTCTGTTTTGTTCTTGTTATTATCTGCTCAGTCGCACTCAAACACAACAATCTTCCTACGCCTCTCATTAAACGATAGTTCAATGATATCTTTGATCACCCGGCAATAAGGAATAACTCCTTCTCTCGGGTCATTATCTATCATGTGTTTTCCATTGATTTTTGCAAAGGGAAAAACTTACAAAAAAGAGCCGAGGAGCTAAATTACAAGTATTCTAAAAGATTACAAGTAGATCTCCTTTGAGATTCTGGAGAAGTGTGCCGATAGGAGTCTGGTCAGCGCGCGACCACTTTGTCCCTTTGACGATGCGATCGATGGTATTCCCTTCTCGCCTGGTTTGGTGAATCGGAGAACAGAAGGTTAGTAGAACCCTCTTGTTACTTCTCAAACTGCCTCCACTTGGGAATTCCTTCTCGCCTGGATCCGGAGATACCTTGAGAGGAAGATCTTAGGGTATCAACACCCTGATTAGAGAAGCAATTCTCTGAATTCTCTGAATTCTTGAAAGCAAGAGAATAGATCTCTGTTTAGCCGCCTCTTTCTCTGTGCATATGTTTATGCGCCTCTTGCCTGCCGTTCCTCTCCGTATACCCCTGGTGGGCTATTTATAAGGAGAGCAGGGGGATAATTGTCCCTTGAAAATCTGGAAACAGATTGAGTCAATCTGTTTAAATCTAGAAAGTAGCCTTACTGCGAGGCTAGAATCAGCTTCTGCGAAGTTAGGAATAGCAGGTAGCATCGATCTCCTGATCTGTTTTGATCCTTTTCAAATAATTGAAAGATCTCTCCTGATCTTCTTACTTGTTTTAGGAGAGTCAAGAGATTACGATAAACAACTACCAAATTTGATCTCAGATTTGATCTTGATTAGATTTGATCTTGAAGATTTGATCTCATCTGGAGATTTGATTGGTCAAAGGTTGACCATAACAGACTCGCAGCGGAGCTATCACGTCGAACTCACAGCGGAGCTGGAAGGAGCATCTGGCGAAATTAGAAAAAAGCTCTTCAGCGGAGCTGGATAAACATCTGTGGCGAAGCTACCATCCTTCTGCGCGATTACGTGTATGACTTCGAGCGAAGCTAACTCTCTGTGGAATTAACTGAGCACTTCAGGCAAAACTGTAAGTTAGCTCTCCGATAGAGCTTTGAACAGCTTCAAGGCGAAGTTGGACAAACTTAGCCTCTCAGGCGAGGCTATCCCCTTGGGCTCATGTGATGCTAAGTATTGAGCTAACTTAGCATCTTAGACCTGCTTAGGTCTATCCAAAGACAATCTGGGCTCACTGTCTGCTTCACTAGATCAGTAGAGTCCAAGTTGCTGATTTGTCCCTCGGAGATGGGTACAGAACTGGTCGTCAGCTTGTCTGTCACTTGACTTTTGTAAATGTTAACAAGTTTAGACATTGTTCAGGCCAGTCAGGAATCTTGTCTTTTTTAGAATGTCAACATCATGCATACTTGTTATCGGCCCAGTCACACTCAAACACAACGATCTTCCTGCGCCCCTCATTGAACGATAGTTCAACGATATCCTTGATCATCCTGTAATAAGTAAACCTGCTTATTTGTTACAAATTGCATCGAATTCGCGATTTTTGATGCAAAAATTGCGTCGAATGTTAGTTCGACAGGATTTTCCACCGCAATTCAGTTGTATTCTAGTAGTGGTACCATTGTGTGCTGCTCAACGATTCTAGAGGGGTTTCATTAGGAGTTTACATCATATAACTGTCACGTAGAATGCAGATAGCTCCTAGCACTTTATTGAAATACTTACTAATGATTTCCCCGGATCAAATGAAATCTACCCATTATTTCGTTCTTGGACTTGTGACCTACAATACGGAGAAACATCAACAGTTGTTCCTCAATAGGAACATGAATCATATCTTATGGTAGACCGCTATTCCTCAATATTTGGGCTAGATAAAAGAATGACGCTTGGCACATCCTTAAGTAATCATTACAACTAATGCTAGTTTTACTTATGGCATGTCACATGTTTGCATTCCTAAACAAGTCCCTAAAAATGGATGGTTTATGGGGAATGAGATGCTGAAAAATCTGTTGGCCCAAAGGCCTTCCACCTAGTTTTGATGATGATTAACTCATGTAGTTATATTTACTAATAATCTTGTGATTTTAGTTTCAGATCATTAATCAAGATATTAGTTGGTGATTGCTTCAAAAAGAGGAGTTTGGAAGCCTTCACTTGGTGATTCCAGTGCCCGAGCATAAAGATCATACCTTTGCACTCGGTGGATCACGTTTGGGATCAAGTCGGCTTGAAGATGGAAGATCGTCAAGAAGACTTAGGTATCCTAGTTTAATTTAGTGTATTTAGATCCATTTGTAAAGCTTAGTATTGTTGATATGCTCAAGTGCACAACACACACAAGTTTTATGTTTGGATATTGGTTTTTCGTTTTTCGGTTTTTAATTTACCGATATTTGTTTTCATGAATAGATTGATCAAAACAAGTTTAAATAGTTTATATGTATAATAGATGTATTCTAGTTATACATACATGCTTACATGACTTATACAAACTTATTGTAACTATCCTATTCATATATTGAAAAATTCAAGTTTGATAAAAATACATGTTTTGGTTTTTGGTAAAAATGATAAAACAAAAATAGTTCATATTGATTGATATTTGAGCTAAACTTTTTATCACATGTTTATATATCAATGCAAAATGATAAAACAATTTTTATGGTAATTTTAAAAGAGATAAAAGATTTTCTAAAATATTTTTAACATGTGTTTCTGTCCCAGAACAGTGGCTGACAGGCCAGGTCGGCCGACCGCAAGGGTCGATCGCACCAAGGGCCGGTCGACCCTTGTGGTCGACTGACGTGCACAAACATGTGCACGTTTGGCAGCCACAGGTACGGTCGGCCGGGCGGCCGACCGGACCTGAGAGTTCTGCTTTCTGTTTATTTGGGTCGACCGGGCGGTCGACCGGGTTGCCCCAACGGTCACATTTCTGACCGTTGGCGGTCGGCCGGGCCGGCCGACCGGTAGCCTGTCAGGCTGCCAGATCAGCCTAACGGCTAGTTTCAGTTTTGGCCTATATAAACCCTAATTCTTTGGGATTTTGGCTAAGGTTTTTACAAGAGAAAATTACAGTTTTCCCAGAGTTTAAAACAAGTTTTCAAAAGTATTTTGGGCTTTAAACTTCCAATCTTATTTGTTTTAGGATTTTGGAAAATCAAAGAAAAGAGAATTTTGGGAGATTTGTCTTGGCTTTCATTTTCTATCTTTTACAAGAGTTTTTCCAAGTATTTTTCTTTGAGTTTTGTTTTCCAAACACCTAGTTTTTCACACTTGAGCTATATCTTCTATCCTATTCTATTAGGATTATTTGTTTTGTGGAAAAGAGAAAAAGGAAAGAGGTTTGTGGTTGAGATATACCACTTGTTGTAAACCCTTGATTTCTTGAGTTGCTCCCTCTTTGGTAGAGGTTGAGATTGTTATATTGGGTTGTTAGTTTGCTCCCTCTTTGGTAGAGGTTGAGGCTTGGTGTTTACTCCCTCTTGGTGAGGTAGAGTTAGTTGTTGGTTTGTATCCCTCAAATGTGAGGTGGATTGATTGTTGTATTGGCTACGGGCCTACCCCTCGGTTGTGAGGCGGTGTTTGAGAGAGGAGTTTGGTACTCCTATTGTTGTAACAAATCCTCTTCGGTAGAGGTTCCCTCGGTGGGAGATAGTGGATTGGAAATCCTACACGGTGGTGTAGGCGGGGATGTAGAGCTAGGGGCTCGAACCTCGAAACATATCTTGGCCTTTGCATTTGATCCATTGTCTCTCATCTCTCTCTCTTTTATTTGTGCAAAGCATCATTCATTATTCATATCATACATTGCTTGCATTGTACCTTGCATATTTCATATTGCTATATCTTGTGTATGCTTGGTTGTTTGTGTGTGCCTCACTTATACTTAACCACAAGAGCTTCACATAGCACCTCAACCCATTCAAGGGGAATCAAGAGAAGTTAGTCCAGAGCCCTTCACGGGGAATTCGGCTACACTTGTGTGTTGTATTAAGTGTGTTGCAAAATTTGCATTAGCTTCTGCATTTAGCGCATTTAGTTTCTAGATTAGCATTATCACCTATTCACCCCCCTCTAGGTGATTTACAATTGGTATCAGAGCCAACGCTCCTGATACTTAGGCTTAACATCCTAGGAGTGTGATCCATTTGTTTGCTAATCTATTGTTTGCATTTGCTTGTTTGCACACTCATATAGTTTACCATGGACTTCATGACCCCACCTAGTTTTCACCCTTCCAACATTGTTGTTTGGAAGTATAGGATGTCCATGTACCTACAAGCCTTAGGTTACAAGGTTCACCTTACCATTACCAAGAAATCCTTCCTTAGTAATAGCAATCATATAGGGGCCAATGCACAAGCCCTAGAGGCCATTAGAAGCACGTTTTCAAAAGAATATCTTATGCATATTTCTAACCTTGATTCCGCTTTTGCAGTGTGGAACAAGTTGACAACAACCATCACCTCTAAGCTTCAAACGCCTATCCAACAAGAAGAGGAATCTAGTGGAGAATCCGACTCACAATGCTTCATGGTCCAAGGGAATGACTCCCTTGAGGTACACTCGGAAACCCACTTAGATGATGATGATGATGATGCTAGTTCTTCTAATGATTATATTGATCCCCATACTTTAAATGAAGAACTATCTATTGTTTGTGAAAAACTTATTGAAAAATATAATGTTTTGAAAAAGAAAAGTCTAGGCATTAACAATGAAAATAAAAATTTGATTGCTAGACTTGATATTGTTTTGCAAGAGAAAGAGGAGATTACTAATGAGAGGGATTCATTAAAATCTCAACTTGATCTTGCATTTAAAGAAAATGAGTTTTTAAAATCTAAAAATGATTGTGAAACTCTTTTTAAGAAAAATGAAAATTTGTCTTCAAAAGTTGATTTTGTTTTAAAAGAAAATAATTCTTTAAAAAGAGAAATTGATTTTATTTCAAAAGAATTAGAAATTTGTTTAAATAAAAATAAATCTTTAAAAAATGATATTGTTTCTCATGTTTGCCATGCTAGGGTAGTTTCACCTAGATCACCCCTTGCATGCTCCACTTCTTCTTTGATTAAAATGATATAAATGTTTTAAAGAAGAGTGTAGATTGTTTGGGCTCCACTTTGAGCCAATGTGTTGTTGGGCATGCACGTTGGAATCTTTATTTCGAAAGAAATAAGTTCCATCTATTCATGCACACCCTCCACGGCATACACATGTTTCTCACGGACACCATCATCACAAGTATGCTCATGTGTACACTTGTACACATTGTGGATGTAAGGGCCACCTTACTAAATTTTGTTTTGATCGTATACATGATTGTAATTTAGCAAAGAAGTTTGTTTGGGTTAGATAAGGCACTAACCCCCATGGACCCAATAAGATATGGGTACCAAAGACCACCCCTAAAATTTTTGATGTAGGTGTGGGCTCTCACATGACGTGAGAGTAGCCGTACCTTGGAGTGAATTGGTTCCGAGCTTCATGGAAATCATTTGGATGCATCACTTTCAAGGATGTTTGGTGGAGAAGACCACCATATTTTGGAGACAAGGAGAGTTGCCTTCTAGGTTTTGGTAACGATTCCTAACTCCTAATTTTTATTTACATGCTTTTCATGTTTATCATATATAGCATGTTTTATTGTTTGTAGATTATTATGATAGTGCCATGTTTATTAAATCCTGACATACATGTTTAGCATTTTGAGACACCCATGTTTAATATGGTCTATTATTTTGTGTTCTCACCGTTTGTTTAGCTGTCATATTTATCATGGTTTAATAACATGTGGATTTGCATAATAATCATGTTTTTATTTATTCTAATGATTTATATCGTGTTTTTATGCTTCATGATTTGAATATATGTTTTTAAATGTTAGTTTTTCATTAAGACTAGGTATATATTTGTGCATATAGTGGGCCACAAATAAATCTATATATGTTTGAGCTTGAATGCTTATTTGAACCCATTAGATGTGCTAGTATAGTCGAGTTTGATGATTCATGCATTTTAAACTTGTATTCCTATTTTTGGATTTGTTTTATGAGTTTTCATTTCATGTATATGTCTATTTTGCCAAACTTTAAGATATACATGTATACCCTTTGAGTCATTTGCCTTTCATGCAAATCTATACATATGGACTCAATTGTGTTTAGGGATATGTATGTATACTTATTGTGTTGGCAATTTATACATATACCTTGAAATGAAATTTGTTTTCTTGATTTCATATTTTTATGTTTAACTTCATGTATATGTCCATTTTATCCAAATTATTGTTATACATATACATCCTTTTGAGCCACGTGCCTTCATGCATATATCTTTGTGGACTCGTTGTGTTTGGATATGTATGTACACTTTAATTTGTATAGGACATACATATACCTTGAAGATTAAATAGTTTTGATGATTTTCATGTTTTCTTGTTTAAAGGAATATTGAGCTTAATGTCCATCTTTCATGATTATGATCTTCACATTGTATTTTTACACTCACATTTATTGTTCACTCATGTGTTTGTTTTCATGAGTCATTTTTATGCCTAATTGATTATGAGTGTTGACTATTTTCTGAATTTCATGTTTATGAAAATTAATTTATTTTATTCCTTACTTGAAGGATTTCGTACTAGTTTACAAATTTTTCATATAACTAGTTGCGATATTCTTCATTTTGGTAGAGTTTTTCAAACATACTTCAATTTTTAAATCTATTTTTGAAAACCCCTACCATCCATGGGAGGTTGGATGGGAGATCATGTTCATGAATGCTTTAAAATGAAAATCATTTAAACTTGAACCATGATTGGGTGGTTGATAATATGATGTATACACTTGATCATTATTGTTGTTTCAATTGGTATCATTGGACTCTTTCAATTGGTATCAATTTTGACCCTTCTTTTATACTCATATATGTTTGTATGTATGTATGTTTTCACTTCCAAGAATATCAATTTCAATTGGTATCTATTTTTCATACATATATATGTTTGTGTTTATGCTAAGCTTGAGCTTCAATTTTGTTTCAATTGATTACTTTTAATTGGTATCAAGCCTACGCATTGTTTTAGTTTGTATTTCATAAAGGGGGAGAAAATTTGATTTTGCCTTTCAATTGGTATTTGTACTCCCATACTTTATGATTAAAAATTTAATTTGGTATCTTTGTTCAAAATGAAAGATATTTACAATTGGTATCAAAATTTTGTTTAGACATTCAAAATTCATTATGTTTAATTTCAAATTGGTATCAAGATTTTCATGTGTTTTGCTTAAAATTGGTTCAATATTTTTTTGTTTGTTTCCTTTCAATTGGTATCAAGATGCTATTCCTTGACATATTTTCACTTGATATCTTAATTGATTGTCACCCCTATTTGGTTTTGTTTTTTTGTTTTAGACAAAAAGGGGGAGAAAAATGTATTGATTTAGTTTTGCATTTAACCCTTTATTGATGGTTGATTCTTTGTATTAAAAAGGGTGAGAAAATTTTGTTTTGTTTTGATTGTTTACCCCTTTGTTGATGATTGACAAAAAGGGGGAGAAAGATTTTGAATTTGATTATGTTTTATATATGCATGTTTATGTTTTGCATATATTAAGTTTAATTTAATTTAATTTTAATTGGTATCTAGAGCATGTTTTGTTTTAAACATTTCATTGGTATCTAGAACCTTTTTATTGTTTATGCATATCTATGTATGCATTCATGTTTAATATTCATTGCATATTATGTTTATTTGATTATGCATGAGTTAAGGGGGAGCTTCTTTGAAGCTTAACTTTAATCCATGCATATATAACTCCATGAGTTTTGTCATCATCAAAAAGGGGGAGATTGTTGGCCCAAAGGCCTTCCACCCTAGTTTTGATGATGATTAACTCATGTAGTTATATTTACTAATAATCTTGTGATTTTAGTTTCAGATCATTAATTAAGATATTAGTTGTGATTGCTTCAAAAAGAGGAGTTTGGAAGCCTTCACTTGGTGATTCCAGTGCCCGAGCATAAAGATCATACCTTTGCACTCGGTGGATCACGTTTGGGATCAAGTCGGCTTGAAGATGGAAGATCGTCAAGAAGACTTAGGTATCCTAGTTTAGTTTAGTGTATTTAGATCCATTTGTAAAGCTTAGTATACTTGATATGCTCACGTGCACAACACACACAAGTTTTATGTTTGGATATTGGTTTTTCGGTTTTTAATTTAACCGATATTTGTTTTCATGAATAGATTGATCAAAACAAGTTAAATAGTTTATATGTATAATAGATGTATTCTAGTTATACATACATTCTTACATGACTTATACAAACTTATTGTAACTATCCTATTCATGTATTGAAAAATTCAAGTTTGATAAAAATACATGTTTTGATTTTGGTAAAAATGATAAAACACAAAAATAGTTCATATTGATTGATATTTGAGCTAAACTTTTTATCACATGTTTATATATCAATGCAAAATGATAAAATAATTTTTATGGTAATTTAAAAGAGATAAAAGATTTTCTAAAATATTTTTAACATGTGTTTCTGTCCCAGAACAGTGGCTGACAGGCCAGGTCGGCCGACCGCAAGGGTCGACCGCACCAAGGGTCGGTCAACCCTTGGGGTCGACCGACGTGCACAAGCCTGTGCACGTTTGGCAGCCACAGGTACGGTCAGCCGGGCGGCCGACCGGACCTGAGAGCTCTGCTCTCTGTTTATTTGGGTCGACCGGGCGGTCGACCGGGTTGCCCCAACGGTCACATTTCTGACCGTTGGCGGTCGGCCGGGCCGGCCGACCGGTAGCCTGTCAGGCTGCCAGATCAGCCTAACGGCTAGTTTCAGTTTTAGCCTATATAAACCCCAATTCTTTGGGATTTTGGCTAAGATTTTTACAAGAGAAAAATTACAGTTTCCCCAGAGTTTAAAACAAGTTTTCGAAAGTGTTTTTGGCTTTAAACTTCCAATCTTATTTGTTTTAGGTTTTTAGAAAAATCAAAGAAAAGAGAATTTTGGGAGATTTGTCTTGGCTTTCATTTTCTATCTTTTACAAGAGTTTTCCCAAGTATTTTTCTTTGAGTTTTGTTTTCCAAACACCTAGTTTTCCACACTTGAGCTATATCTTCTATCCTATTCTATTAGGATCATTTGTTTTGTGGAAAAAGAGAAAAAGGAAAGAGGTTTGTGGTTGAGATATATCACTTGTTATAAACCCTTGATTTCTTGAGTTGCTCCCTCTTTGGTAGAGGTTGAGGTTGTTGTATTGGGTTGTTGGTTTGCTCTCTCTTTGGTAGAGGTTGAGGCTTGGTGTTTACTCCCTCTTGGTGAGGTGGAGTTGGTTGTTGGTTTGTATCCCTCAAATGTGAGGTGGATTGGTTGTCGTATTGGCTACGGGCCTACCCCTCGGTTGTGAGGCGGTGTTTGAGAGAGGAGTTTGGTACTTCTATTGTTGTAACAAATCCTCTTCGGTAGAGATTCCCTCGGTGGGAGATAGTGGATTAGAAATCCTACACGGTGGTGTAGGCGGGGATGTAGAGCTAGGGGCTCGAACCTCGAAACATATCTTGGCCTTTGCGTTTGATCCATTGTCTCTCAACTCTCTCTTTTATTTGTGCAAAGCATCATTCATTATTCATATCATACATTGCTTGCATTGTACCTTGCATATTTCATATTGCTATATCTTGTGTATGCTTGATTGTTTGTGTGTGCCTCACTTATACTTAACCACAAGAGCTTCACGTAGCACCTCAACCCATTCAAGGGAAATCAAGAGGAGTTAATCCAGAGCCCTTCACGGGGAATTCGGCTACACTTGTGTGTTGTATTAAGTGTGTTGCAAAATTTGCATTAGCTTCCGCATTTAGTTTCTAGATTAGCATTATCACCTATTCACCCCCCTCTAGGTGATTTACAAAATCATATTGAAGTAGGCCACTAGAATTATGACAACAGTGGCTGCAGCACCACAACACAAGTGCGTGATAATTTCCTCTTCGACACCATAAATCTAGAAAGTACACAACCCTATTTTCATTTGGAAAAAAATAGGAACATCCTATTTTAACAAACTTAAAAACCATGTTGCTTATATGCATCTACATATACATACATAACTTATATAAATATGCATGATAATAATTCTATTTATGTTTTCCTTAAATTCAATTAAATAATTGAGATACCAACACCTACAAAGTACACAGCCCCATTTCACAATACGAAAAATACATAGAGTTGGGCATAGATTAAGAAGTGGGGGCAACTCAAACCTACAATGAGCTATCGAAATTGTTACAGAGAAATAGAGCGACAACTAAGAGAGAAAAGAGGGGGAGGAAAAATCAAGGAGAAGCCACAAATTTAGAACTTATACCAACTGATATACAATAAATTTGCCCATCGTAAATCGTACAAGCTCGCGCACCTACAAAAAGGAAACAAACTCTACATTACCCACTAAAACTGCTCAACTTCAACAAATTTGTTTGAAATTACCTCAGAAAACAGTTACAAGCTCGGATTCGAACATGGGAGAGGGCACATCGGCGGTAGAGAAGGGATTGGGACCAATAACCTTAATACAGAGAGGAACCCACCACATAGGAGCCAGGGAGACAATCTGCGCCACAGTGAATAGCACGGCGAGGAGGGAAATCGTAGCGGCAATGATCAGGGCAGTTAGAAAAGGAGAGGGAAGGTCAAGCGGCTAGAGAAGAAAGATCATCAGTGGTAGAGAGCGAGTGGGGTGAAGCGACGGGAGAGAGGAGAGATCAATGACAGACAGAGATTATGGCTGTGAGATTAGGGGTGTAAGAGAGGGGGAGACATGGTCTCACGACGGGATAAAGGATCTTAGTCGCAGGAGAGAGCGAGAGGGGAGGGTAGGCGGCGGGAGAGAAGAGATCAGTAGCGGGAGAGGGAGGGTAGTTGAGGTGGTAGGAGAGAACGAGTAACCCTAACAGAGAGAGATCGGGGGTGTGAAAGAGGGAGAAGGATGGTCTCACATTGGGAGGAGGGAGAACAACAATGGGAGAGAGCGAGAGGGGAGGCAGGCGGCAGGAGAGAGAGGGTAGTTGAAGCGGTGGGAGAGAGTGAGTAACCCTAACAACGAGCGAGATGCAACGAAATATTATTTAAGTGTTGTCTGTCAGAATTCAGGATGTTTTCTCCCAGCGGGCGAAAAACTGACAATCCAATTCACTGACTTGGCATGTCATTTCAGGGCTTTCTGTTTCGTAGCAAACAAACGTGAATTCAAAAAGGAAAGACAGTGGGGCCCATGAAACAGTAGCAAAAATGTCCTTTTTTGCCCACTTTAAGGGAAAACAAACAGCCCCTGAGGCATTTTTCACGATTGGCTCGAATGATCATTTTCTTTTTCTACTTTTGGTGGCGAATAGGCTTTTCTCTAACACAAATGGAATTTGAATTTCAGTTGTCTGGTATAATAAATTTTTATCATTGTGTTACAATAACACTTTAAATTAGTTACATGTATAAATCTATCAGCATCACGTTTGATATATAGAAAAGTTAGAAATTCTTATATTATCTTTGTTGTCATACTTGTATTAGCTAATTTATTATATACATGATATTGATAGTCATACTTGTATTGGCTAATTTATTATATACATGATATTGATATATAAAAGAGAAAATATAAAACAAAGAATCACTTATAGCCTTGATGATGTGAATCAGTTTAGTATTATTGCAAGAATCAAATAAGATATGGAGTTGGTTAAATAATTAGTCAATTCTCTTCAACACATTATACATTTGACTTTCCTCTTTTATTATCAATTTATCAATTCTTGACCAAGTTATTTAAAAATACATATACTATGGGTCTGTTTGGATGCTGTAAGTGGCCGTAAATCGTAAGTGGTAAATTGTTTTACAGTTATAAGTGAGTTTTACGCAAGTAAGTTTTACGGTGTTTGTTTGGTAATGCGAAATTATAAGAGAAAGTATATTGTGTATTACGATGTCTGGTTGGTGAAAAATTGACCATAAAACTAACTGTTTGGTGATTTAAACATATTAAATATTAAAATAGAAATAATAAAAATATAGATATAAAAATATTAAATATTTAAAATAAATATTAAAAATATTAAATAATAAAAGGGGATTTCGCTAAAGTCCCTTATGTCACACCGTAATTAGGAAAAACCCACCTTCATAATTTAATTCATTATATCCGCCACCTTGTTTAAACCAACTAAGTGTGTCCACGCTTCAAGCACAGAAGCGCCACTCAGTAATAAAAGCCACAAAAATTTTCAATAGTAGTCGCTTTGAAGAAAGTGGTCCACTTCAAAAAAAACAGATTTCTGGTATATAGAACACTGTGACCATGATCACAATCCTCACAAAAATGCCCTATTTTTAGGTCTTTATTAAGACTGCGACTATGATCGCAGTTTTCACAAAAAAACCATATTTCTGAGTCTTTATAGGACTACGATCATGATCACAGTGCTCTTTATTAGGACTCCGATTGATCGCAGTCCTAACAAAATGCCATATTTCTAAGTCTTTATAGGATTGCGACTATGATCACAGTCCTCTTTATTAGGACTGCGACCATGATCCCAGTCCTCACAAAAATACCCCGTTTTTGAGTCTTTATTAGGACTACGATCATGATCACAGTCCTCACAAAAACACAAATTTTCAGCCTATATTGGAAATGATCACATTGTTGCAGTCCTCGATAATGATCACAGTCCTTATATCGCCATCATCAGCTGATCCCCATTCACCAACATCGAATGATGCCCATTGCTTTCCAGATCTAAAAACCATTGATCACAAACACAAACAAAACTCATTATGAGTACGAACAAATGAGATCTGTAAAAGGTTGATCTTAAAAAATCTGGGGCTCCGCCCCCTCCCAACCCCCACGGCGACCTGATCGCGCAGGTCGACCCGCGAATTACTCTACGTCGGGGTCAGGGTTAAAAGGAGACAATGCTGGGGGCGATGGGAAAGAGTAAAAGAGAAAATGAAAATATAGAAAGTGGTGGTTGGGAGAATCAGTTTATGCTGACGTGAATGCGGCCGTAGTGAATAAAAATAGTGGTGAGTTTTTAACCTAATTTTGAAGGAAAGTAGGTAGTTGTAGCAAAATTTTCCATATTAAAAATACTAAAATATTAATATTTAAAATAATAAAAAATATTAGATTACTAAAATATTAATAGCAATCTAATATTAATTATTAAAAAATATTAAAAATTCAATCTAATATTAAATATTATTAAATTCAATAATTAAAAATATTAGATTCCAAAATTAAAAAAATTAATTTAATAATTAAAAATATTTATTTTATATTAAATATTACTAATCTAGTAATAAAAAAGATTCTAATAATAAAATTATTAGATAATTAATAAAAAACTATAATCTAATAATTAATTTTAATCTAATAATTAAAAGTTTTCTAATAATTTAAAAAGATTAATTTAATAATAAAAATATTTATCTAATTACAATTAATTGTCTGCAATACGGATTTGCATGACCACAAAATTAATTGTTTGCGCTGCAAGTGAGCTGTAAGTGAGATTTACAGGACCACAAAATCAACTGTTTGGACTGCAAGCGCATTTTACGACTTACCACCACAAACAAACACCGTAAGTGATTTTGCTACAATTATATTTTACCACTTATGGGCCAATTACGAGAAACAAATACGCCCTATGTTAAATAATTTATGTGCCTCTCATGTTTGAACATGGTTTGTACGAAGTAAACTTGCAAGAGTGGACCAAGATATTCAAACAGGCCAGCTTGAGGTCCAAATAATAATTATCAAAATCAGTCGAAGAGAAAATTTTCTCTCGTGACTCCTTCATAAATTTACCTCTCCCTCCCTCTCCTCTGGGGTTCTCCGCCTCTCTTGGCCCTCTCACTCTCTCTGGCTCTCCACCTCCTCATCTTTCCCCTCTGTGTAGCTCTCCTTTCCCTCTCCCCCCTCTCTCTCTCTCTCACTCTCCCCTTTCTTCTCTCCCTCTCATCGTCATTGGCGTCATCGATCAATTTCTCACTGTCCGAGGGCGATAAACTAAATTTGGATCTGTATTCGGGGTCATATCAGTCCGACAGGCTCCAGCCGGTGGGTGCACCAACGGGTGTCGGACTCCTACGCGATGCTTCAAATCAGATGCGCCTCATATTTACTCCGGAATATGTTTTCCCTTCGATATAAAATATCCCCAAAATTGAGTCTTCTCGATCGGAAGCATTCAGTTCACAGAAAACCCTAACAGATTATTCCTTTCTCCGATCATCAGCCATGGCTGTTGCCATGAAGCTCAATCTGCTGCTCTTGCTCTCGTTTCTCGCTTTCCAATCTAGGGTTCGTTTCTTCTCTCTCCATGTCCTCGTTCGTTAACAACGAAACACTTCAGTCGATCTGATGAGTTGTGGTGAATCTTTCGTTGAATCCAAGCCGAGATCGGAGGATCCGTCGTCTGCTTTGACGCCCCAGGGCAGAGGTTCATTCGCAGCAATTCAATGGCGACAGAGGGCGAGGTAATTCTGATTATTGATGTTCTTACTGCTAGTTATTGGATGTCCCGGTGGTAAAGTTGGATTCTTTCCTTAAATTAGGTGTTTGAATCTTTTAGTTCATTGATTCAGATGCATGTTCTGAGTGGTCCATGAACTGTTCTTTGATACAAATTGGCTGGAACTGTAGTTTTCGTGATTTCTTAATATGATGTTACTGTAGGATTTGACTCTGTAATGTTCTTGATCGAAGTTTGAAAAGATTGGTTTAACTTCGGTTGTAAAGTACTATGAAATGGGGAAATAATTCAAATACATCCAACTTGGAGAAATCCGTTTAGGCATGTGCACGGGGAGAAACCTAATTTAAAATGGCGAACTTGCGAGCACCCTTACTATTGTAGTTAATTAGTTACTGGTTTGGATGAGCTAAACGCCATTTCAATGTGGCCTTTTCTGTGGGAAACGAATGAGACCTTGGGTCAGATTTCTTCTCTTGGAAGTTGGTGTTCGATATTGCTGTCCTCTTCTCTTCACTAAAGGATTTAGTGCCATAGTTGCCAACAATTTCCCGTCATTGCGGAGGATGGAGAAATTGGAAGACTTCAATGCTGATCTTTGTAGTCAACAAAATTAGTTTTTAATTCTCCCATGTGGTCGAACCTGGCTCAGGATGGAGATTTGTTATATGCCCTTGATGTTCCCGTCTTATGGGCATTGGTGTGAGATTCATATTTCCATTTATTGTGGACTGGTCACTCCCGCAACAACTGATGGGGGTGGAGGGAGGGAGGTTGATGATTACTTGATTATCATCAACAGTTGCTCTCTTCTATTCTGACTTTTGCGTTGTTTCTGTCCTAACGATGTCAATTGAAAACACCATGCATGTGTCTACAACAACAACAATAATGAAGTCTTTATCTCAAAGTTTTGGAATTCTTTCTTTATTCATGGTCATTTCCTTGGTCAAATTAGAAACTATCATATTGTTTTAATTGCTTCTATCCATGGCCTTTTGAGTGTACATCTAGTCATTACTCCATTGACTATGATCTCTCTCCCCCCTAACTGCTTGATTAGCTTCCATTTATATTCCTGACTATGTTATTTGGATCTCCCTGATTTTACTCTTAATGGAAGATTCCTTCTGCTTCTTATTGATGCATTTATCTCGTCTTTTCTCTTAGTGTATTGCGAACCATCCATTTTAACTTGCCCTTATCAGTTGCTATATTTTTAACATTTTCTTCTTAATTCCCCACAATGGATCCCATGAAGCATTGGTGGTCTGGCAGTCATCTTGTAGGATTTACCCTTAAATTTTGTGGGTATTCTATGTTCACATTTATTTTGAGAAGCCTTCAACACCGTAACTATCTTGCATTAATTCTATGATTCACCATCATGATTGATATAATTCAATGTAAAATATCACCCCTAAGTATTTCTTCGCCATTAATCTATATTTTATGGTAATTTCTTCTCACAATTTTGCTAAAGTTGCATTCCATAGTTCCATTTTAACTTTAAATTCTTTAGATCCTAAGTTTCTCTCCACTTCTACATTGAAAATACTCAGTTAGTTAGTTAGTCTCATTGACTAATACAATATCATCAATAAATATGTTCCACATGACTTTACCATGGACATGTTTCATAAATTCATCTATAACTAATGTAAGGAGATGAATTAATGCCTAGTATGTTGGGGAATTTCTCTTATCATTTTCTATGTCTCTTTCCATCAATTATTCTGCCTTTAGTTATTGTTCCATTATACATGTCTTTAATTCCATTAATATACCAGCTTGATATTTGTTTCTTTTGTAAAACCCACCACTTCATCTCGATTGAGATCTCATATGAGCTTTATATCTCACAATGAAAATCAATTTCTCTTGGTAATAAATGACTTCTGTGGTCATCCGACAAGCAAATTGGTTTTAAGACTCAAGTGGTTTTACCCCTTTTATGCTCAGATTTATTACTCCGCCAAAGTTCAGTTTCGTGGATCATGACTTTGGTTTCATGATAGTTCGTATAACTATATAATTTACAACTTTATATGTCTACTTGTAGTGGTCAAAATTTCACCCGCATCAGGATGATGACACATGTCCTAGCTGCCAAGCGCTTCCCCTAAGAAATTCACAATTCCCAGAGTCCATCTCGAGCCTTCGCCACTCCTGGCCACCCCGGAGCTACCCTCCGTCTGAAAACGTCCTCAGTTCAGAGCCGCATATCACTATTTCGATATCACTATTTCGAGACCTCTACCTCTCCGAAGTCTTTTGCCACTCTGAGGTCTTTCCTGTTCCGAAGGCCCTAGCTTCGAGTCTGAAGCTAACAATAGATCGTCCATGACTATGCAATACTTATGCAACTTTTTACTCTGCCATCTTTATAATGTGTAACACCTCTATCAGTGCGAGCAGTTATGGACGATAGATTTCCTGGCATGCAATCTTAACCGAACATCACCAATGATAATGATGTTAAAACAAATTCGACACATGCATATTGTGCAGTAACAACATGCCCTTAGTTTTGCTTCCACGCCAATATTCACATCAGGTATATATAATCCTTCTAGGAGAATGAGATCGATTCCTTAACTCATAACACACATTGCATCACCGCACTAGGAAATTATCCTCTGACGGTCCTTTCTACTATGCCCACAGTTGTCTTCTGCGCGACATCTCCATCACTATCCCGACAGTTATTTACAGTTGGTATTACCTTTTCATTCTACTTACTGATTCTCACGCCCGAGGGTTCAAGGCCGGCACCATACCGGTGCTCCTAACTTGAAAGGTATCTTTCTTATGTGTGCTCTGACAAGTGCCAGCCAGGAAGCACCCAAATTACTTGTGGTGGGTTCGATCCATGGTAAGCTGATTTTTATCTACCACAAACTGATGCTTTCTTTGAGAGCTGAGTCCATACTCAAGATCTCCCTTCTATCCAACTCAAAATCTTCAAAAGAACCTTTTTCATAGCACTGATGGCTTGAGAAAACAAATCATTAGCCACAATGTTGTCCCATCAAAGGGTAGAACCAACAGTGCTGCCGGGGGCACGTCCCCCCGCCTGTCGTTGATCAACAACATGCTAGTGAGGATACTAGGTCCTTACCTCAGAGGACAGCCACCAGTATCTGACCGACGCCATTATTCGAAGGCCAAATCCTTCAGATGTTTGCAGACATGAAGGAGCAAATGAAGGAGCAATAAGTCCAGTTAGATTGCGATCGGGAGCAAGCAACTCTCGATCGCGGAAGAGCTACCCATGAACAGGAAGTGCTGAAGCAGCTCAACGACCAGCTATATGTGCACATCACCACCTTCTAAAGAGCCCAGGAGCAAACGCAGTCGGAAAGCGAACCTGGAATTAGAGAGATTCCTGACTGATGGCCCAATCACAAATTTGTGGCGACCCAAACCGACGTCCCCCGCCACGAAGATTACTCTGACACCGCGGTCGATTCGCCACGCTTTCCAACAGAAGTTTATCACCGCCATACTCAGAGAAAAATCAAAGAATCAATCGACGTTCGAGCCCGCGACGAGGTGATCTAAATACAGATTGAGGAGGGTAAACTGCAGCTCTGAAATGGACCAAAACAAGTCGCTGTTAGAGTCTTCGACTCCTCTTTTTCCGAATAGATCTTAGAATGTGAGTTTCTGAAGTTCACAACTCCAACTTTTGACTACTACTTTGGAACAAGTGACCCGATTCAACACATCAGGAATTTTCGAGACAAGATGGTAGTCTAATTCCGCAATGATTTGCTCATGTGCTTAGCCTTTCTATCCAGTCTGAAAGGCGTGGCTTCAGATTGGTTCTACTCTTTACCGTCACATTCTCTCCACAATTTCGAGGAAGTAATAAAAGCGTTCCTGACTCAGTACGCATCTCGCCAGGAGGCTAAGAAGAACAACCACCACCTTCTCACTGTCAAAATGAAATATGGCGACAACCTCAAGTCTTACATCGGTTGCTTCCAGAGCCAACTAGTCAAAGTTTCCTATAGCGGTGAGAACTTCTTTGCACTTGCATTGATCAGCGGGCTGCAAGCTTCTCACCCCTTGTACAAGCATCTACTGAAACATGATGTCACTCAGATGAGTGAGGTCCTATCCTGAGCTCAGCCCTATATCCAATTGGAGGAAGCAATAAGAGCTCCAACCATTCAACGAAACGCGGCGACGACAGAGAAAAATCAAAGTCGCAGTATGAAGTTACTATTGGAGTCAAGAGCCTGAATCAGGGACAACTTGCCTATAAAAAACAGGCACTCTCCGTTCTTTTATTGGACCCGCTCCGAGCTTTCAAGTCGACAGAGCACTTCAGTCCGCTTAGGCTCATTAACAAGGTCTTCAATGCCTTCAAAGCCCAACCATGAGCCAAGCGCCCGAGACCAATCATATACGATCTTACATCTCTCGCAGCAGAAGACTGTTCCTATCACGATAATAGAGGGCATAAGACCGTCCACAATTGGAGCCTCTGGAAATACCTAGAAGAGCTCGTTTGTCAGGACTTTCTCAAAGAATATATCCTTATCCCTAAGCATCCTCCAGATTAGGACAGCCGGACGCTCCGTTGCCTGCCCAACCGCAACATATATTCACAAAATACAAAGCGATTGAGTGATCCCGCATCTCTTATAAAACATGGCAGTATATCCACGATCCCTCATGTATTTCGATTATACTTCATACGTTTTATTTTAATTATCAAATAAAATTATATTTTTGCCCCTAACCATTGCAGTCCTATCAAGTTTGCCATTCCGCTAATGGGATTTCCTCCACTTGGAGACGACTGTGAACCCAACTCCGCTGTTGGGATTTTCCTTAGAGTCTTCGTTCCGCTGCTGGGATTTTTTCACTCGCAATCCAAAATCTTGCATTTCCATTTGATGGAGTTTTCCCTATTCGAAGACGCGCTAGCCTATAGGCTCCCTCTCGATTAGCCTACGGCCAGCCGAAACCCTCTGATGCTGGGATTTTCCTCACTCGGAGTTCTCATTTTGTTGCTGGAATTTTTCCCACTTGGAAGCTAAATGCTTGCACGTTCCGTTGATGGGATTTCCGCCGCTTGGAGATGGCAACACATGCGCCAGCCTACGGACTCCCTCTTGATTAGCTTACTGGTAGTTGAAACCCTCTGCTGCGGGATTTTTCTCACTCGGAATCCAACCAAAGTTCGCCGCTCCGCTGATGGAATTTCCCACTTGGAGACAATGAATCCAACTCCACTGCTACGATTTCTCTCACTCGGAAGTCAAAAGTTTGCAATTACCGCTGATGGGATTCCCCCACTCGGAAACAACAAATCAAACTCTCCAAACCACTCATATCCAATTATCTATACCAGAAATAGATATCAGTACTCTGAATAAACATGAGCATATCAATTACAAAAGTCGTTAATAAAAACAAACCAGGTAAGATCTAAAAGCATTAACTATTTCCATTTCAGAATTCATTTCCATTCCGAAATATTTTCATTCCAATTGCTATTCTATTATATTAATTGATTACATCTAACAAGAGTAATACACTAAGTTTCATTACATCTTTGTGTTTACAATTTTTGAAGAGAAATACAATAGATTTAGGTCCAGACGCTTCAGTCCTGCCATCATTAACAGGCCTCCAATGCTGAACAACAAAGATTTGCTTATCGGAGAATGTCTCTCGGAAGCAGTAGTTCATCTTCATCCGTGCCATGACTCTTGAACATGCAATCTTATGCCTCCGCCTCCGTGCCTCCAAGGCATCAAAACTTGGACTATCAGGAAACCATGTGAGAGCGAGGCAGTAGCTCTCCGAAGACAGATGTCATATCCCTTCCGAGATGTTTCAAAGAAGAGCTTCGGACTCCAGAGTGAGAAGCACCCAGCCGATGAGCTCCCTCTCCTCCCTCGAACACACCATCATGAAAGAGGTTGATGATCTCAAGGTCGAAGCTTGCTCTCCCATAATCAAGCAACCTGAAAACCAGATCGCTCAATCTAGTTGAAGCAAGAATTCTGTATGTCATCCCCGATGACGGCACCCTGTTATGGCGACTAACGCGCCGTAATAGTCTCTTCACGGTGTCTAATGCGACACACCATCTAGACTCCCTAGAAGAGATAAACTGATCATCATTCCCTCATCCTTCTCCCTCTCCTTTTTTCTTCCTCCATTTGATGAAAAGGCGAGAGGACGACATGGCAACACAGCATGGAAAGAAATTAGGGTTTTGAAGCAAGGGTTTTTTGAAGAAGGCAGAAGATGATTTTCTCACACAGAACTCTCTTTGTTTATAGATGGATGAGAAGCCAAACCATCTCCAATTCAATTTTTCAATCCTTGAAAAGTCGGCCCACAATCTCTTGATTTTCGGTCAACAGTAAAGAAAGAAGATCAACCGTCATTGACAAAACATAAAAACACTTCAATTCCAGTCATAATGACTGCAGGATTTGAAGAGATGCAAGACTCAACCTTTTGAGAGATCCAGCTACCCGATGTGACAACTGGCAGCGAGAGCTATGCAACCCATAATTAATTTCAGGAGATCCGTAGTAATCCGAAAAGATTCGTCGCACACTCCTCTGCCTCCAAGCGTCATAATGAATTTAAAGGCATTAATACTCACTATTTTAAATCTCAACCGATATACTGGTTTATCGGCCGAGTTACCGGTATTTTATCCAAAACGATACGGTAAGTGCAAAAGTTTATCGGATATCGTTTTTTCCAATATGAGCCGATATATCGCCATGTGCTGATATATCGGCCAATATCCGAGATGAATATATCCGATATATCACCATGTAACGTATTTGAGGAGTTTCTACAAACACATTTGAGAAGCTTCTACATAAGATAAATATTTCTTATGAGTCTATGATCCTAAACTTGTTTTAAGTAGTTTCATATGATTTATATAGGTAATCACATGTATATTCTTCATCTAGTATGGCGTTCAAAATGATGTTCGATATTTAGTACTATATCGCGATATATCACCCCGTATCTGATATTGATATATAATTTTGCCGATAAATATATCTCTGATATCCAATATTTAAAACACTGTTAATAATTCATCCGAATATCTTCGCTATCCTGATTTTCTTCCGCATACCCCGGCAAGTGGGGAAGCGGGGGGCATCTGTAGTGGTCAAAATTTGATCCGCGTCAGGATGATGACACATGTTTTATCTACCAAGTGCTTCTCTTGAGAAATTCACAACTCTCAGAGTCCATCTCGGAGCCTCCGCCACTCTTGGCCATCCAGGAGCTACCCTCCGTCCCTAAGACGTCCTCGGTTTGAAGTCCCATTCCACCATTTCGTGATCTCTGCCACCTCGATGTCTTTTGCCACTTTGAGGTCTTTATCACTCTGAGGTCTTTCCCATCCTGAAGGCCCCAACTTTGAACTTGAAGCTAACAACATATCGTTCACGATATCCGCCTATACTTATGCAACTCTTTCCTCCGTCACGTTCATATCGTGTAACTCTCATGTCAGTGCGGACAATCATAGACATTGGCAGATGTTCCGACATGCAATCCTCGCTGACCAGCACCAATGGTCACGACCGTTACAACAAATCCGACACGTGCAGATCGTGTAGTAACAATAGTCCCTCAATTCTGCCTCCACACTAGCATCCACGTCTGGTATATATAAATTTTCTTCTCCTAGGAGAAGGGGATCACTTTCCTAACCCTCAGAACACACACCACTGCATTACTGCGCCAGACAATTATGTTCGGCCGGTCCTTCCTATTACGCTTGCAGTTGTCCTCTGTGTGACATCTCCATCCACTCCTTGCAGTTATCCTTTACCGGTCTTTCCTTTTCATTTCACTTACTGAGTTTCACGCCGAGGGTCTTAGGCTGACGCTACACTGCTCCTAATTTGAAAGGTATCTTTTCTTGTGTGTGTGCTTTGACAGGTGCCATCCATGAAGCACCCAAATCACTTGTGGTGGGTTCGATCCACGATAAGTCGGTTTTATCCACCACACTGCTTTAGTTAACTTAAGATCATGGATTCTATGAGAATAATGGGTTATGGATATGATATCTCGAAACCCATTTAACTTAAGAAACACGCAATAACTCTGAAAACCAATTTAAATTAACAGGATTCTAAAGGAATTACATTATTTACAGTTAGCACCTTACTATATATATCTTACACATCCCATTATTTGATCCAATATTAGTTAATTTCAGATTTCCAACATTTTCATCAGAATTAGTTGTCTAACCCCAATGGTTTGGAAGACAAAAGTTTCAGGCGAACAAATAAAAGAAATACTTAAGAAATAAACTAGAATACTTTATATAGTAAAAAAACCAAAACTGAAACCATAAAAGAAACTGACGAAATCAAATGGAATTTGTTACTGAACTCCCACAAGGAGGAAACTAAAACCAAAATTGAGTTCTGAAAGCTTGCTTGAACTAGTATCCAGCCAATGAATTAACTAGAATAAATTAACAGTCTTAATATAAGGAATTAACAATTAAACATATTCTTATATAAGCAGTTAAACTACCTAAAATTGACAATCTGATAATTAATGTTCTAATATTTGATGAAATGAACAAATATTATCAGTTAAACATAGTACTGTGCATTTGGTGTGAGTTTATTAGGTGTCTGGATTCTAAAGGCTCCAGATATGAGCTATGAAGGTGCTTGCATATGCATGCGAGCCTCCAAGGAAAGAGAACTATTTATTTATTGAAAGTTGAAGTCTGTGTGTTTAGTAACTCTTGCCTTTTGCGTCGTACTCATCCTTCGATCTTGATTTTATGTGAAAAAGGGAACAACATTTTGTTATGTTGTTTCATTTTGCTCAGGAATATATTACGCTTTTGTGATGAATTTAATTATGTACAATAACGTTCACTACTTTTAGACTTCTATAATCTCAGCGGGTTTTTGATGGGGACTCATTGATTATCATGACCATAAAGTGTGCAACGAGTTGGGCAACTTTTGTTGCCTGGCAATCCATCTTGTTCCTTGTGGCAAGATTGTCTTGGCAACAAGTCTGGTGTCAGTGATTTTTCTGTGATTTGGGGGTTTGACATTAGATTGAAAGCTAGTCAAAGGCCCGTAAAATTTGTTTATTTTTTTTTCTGCTAAACATTATCAGTATAAAGTTTTCTTCCCCTTAAGGGCCTTAACTTATCCCTTTTTGATGGCAAATGGCTTACATAAATGTTAATAATGTCACGAGGACATCTGCGTAATTGTGTGCTGATTACTTTTTTCATTAGTAGCTCTTAGTCTAATAAAACATCAGGAGCATTTTCATCGTAAATACCTGGATGTTTTTGCGGTTGAGCCTTTTTGTTGTCATAACTGAATTACAGGTTCTTTTCTGATTAGGCCAAAGGATTATCAACAAATGAAGTTGCTGCAACTATATCAGTCTTACTTGGTTCAGCTCCAGTGTTGCTTTCTGCTGATTTGTCATTAAAGGTTGTAATTGTGTCTCTCTTTGAAAAGATTCTGACAGTTTTGAATCTTCCGATAAAATCTTACATTGTAGTGCCTTATGCTCACAGCTAAATGAAGTTCTATCCCCCAATCCATTTGATAGGCCTCATGCTGTTTTCATGCTGGAAGTTACGGGAATTAAGGGTCAGTATCCTCAACTGAGAAATCAGTTTATGCACAATTACCATTTCATCTCTTTCTTCATTTCTGTCAAATTCAATCTTATGGAATGTCTTATATTTACAGATTCCCAATTAGCTTTTCCCATAGTAGGTAATGCTTTTAGTACCAGCATTCTGGGCTCAAGTAAAGCTGATATTGAACTTTCAGGTATCTTGGTTCCTTTATAGTGCTCAAATGAAACACGCATTCGCCAATTTGCTTTTTTATAGATATTTTATGTTGCAATAAGTTGATTTTTATGCAATGTTTAAAATAACGATAACGTAACAATAACGTTTTTCCTTAGTTATGTTAACATAAGTTATAACGTAAAACATAACGTAGGTTACACGATTTAATATTTTTTAAGAAAAATAAATATATACACTATATTTAAGAATTTTTATAAACAGGAAAATAATTTAAAAAAATCTAAAAACATCAAAACAATATATAACATATTTAACAAGTCTCACAATAATTTTTAGTGACCATCGAGGAATTGAGATGCTCTGATATTGTGCGCTTCCTCGTCAATTGAAGAGAGATTGACGATGAATTCCTCGTTAATTGAAGAGCTGTGCAGTTTTTTGATTTTTTTGGAGTGTTACGATGGCTAGTTCCTCATCAATTGAAGAGAGATCAAAGAGAGAAAATGGGTGCTTCAATGCTTGACGATAAGTGAGATACAATTGAAGAACTGCAGAGAGAAATAATCGCACGAGAGAGTCATTGTCATCGTCGCCGTCATCGTCTACTGCAAAGAGAGGATGCACTGTGGTGCTTCGATGCTTTGCTCGTCGTCGCCAATTTAGGATTTCATGTCGATTTGGCCTGCGGAGAGAAATCGCTTCGTTTTTTATATTTAGCAACCCGTGTAAATAACGCGAGTTACGAATATTACGTTATTTTCGTAACGTAACGTTCGCAACGCTCCAAAAAACGCTCGTTACTGGGAACTGCGTCTTTTTGCTAGTGTTATATAACGGCTGGGTGCCGTTGTGTTCTGTAACGGGTTATAACAAGTTACATAACGGGTTTTTAAAACATTGATTTGATGTCACTATAATTCTTTTTGCAGTTGAGGATGAGGTTTCTCATTTAGATGAACCTTTAAGTATTGAATGTGATGCTGCTTGCATTGGTCAAGAACTTGCATATCTTGTAGGATCAGTGTCACACCCCTCCAAACAATAATTATACAACAGCTGAGTTTGAGAATGAATCAGTGATTCAACTTTATGCAGGGAGGAAGATATGTCGGCACCTCAGAATCACAGCTTGGGGTGCTGAACTTTGCTTTAGCTGGCGGTTCCTCCTTAAATTTACACCTTGCTAAGGTCTCTCTCTCTCTCTCTCTCTCACACACACACACACACTCGCACGCGCGCGCGCCTGTATGGGATTTTTTTTTTTTATTTCTGTATGGGTTTTTTCTTTTATTTCTGTTGGTCTTTTGGGCAGGTTTGCATGCTTGAATGCATATCATTGATCTGTTGATATATGGATGTTCAGTGCATTTCTCCTTCATCTACACGTGTTATGTAATCAAATACTTAGCTTTTAATTAAATGCCACAATATTTCCTTATTGCTGGCCATCTATCCAGATATTGTATTGTATTTTCTCATATAAAGCGTGAACAAATATCTTACTTTTTTACTTGAGATGCTGTTATTGGCTGCGATCTGTGGTCCTTTATCCTTTATGCCAAGTCCATTGAAAGGCTCAGGTCTACTAGGTATTGAGTAGCTGTTCTTTGGTCGAATTTGCTACATTTTGTGCTCTGTGGTTTGGTCATTCAATATCTACATACATATGCATGTGCACAGACTCACACATAATGCTGTAGAAATGATTTTGTATAGGTTAATACTATATCATAAAGTAAAATTTCTATCTCCTAATATTGAGCTTGAATTCTTTTGCAGACATCAGATCGAAGTTTTGCGCTAAATCTAGTTTCCTTAACCAGAAATGTAAAAAAGGCACTGCAGAATCGTGAAGTTTTTGCAGAAAGCATTATGGGCCCGGCAGAATTATTGATTGGACGTTTCACAGGCATTGAGGTGAATCTCATCTATCCTCTATAAGTTGGTATTCACTTATTTACCTATGGCTGGAGAAAATATTCAATTGAAATCGTTGCTGCTACCAAATTTCAATGAACAATGAAAGCTGAACCACACCATATCCTTGCTGTATGACAGCGGGGATTGATTTGTAGGTTCTTGTCGTAGCGACGTGTTGCTTTCATAAATTTTATTAATCCTAATTAGAGACAAGGTCATATATTATTTTATGATTGTTTTCATCATAGAATATCCTCAATGGGCATCTCTAACCCATTACTATCCACAAATATGAAAAAAAATAAATTAAATGATTCATTGAATTGTTTCATATGTACTAAAACCAGTGTTTTAAATGTTAGATATGGGGAAATGTCGGATGTGTCGGATTTCAGAGATATTTCGAAGTCATCTAATAAATTTTGGACGTTATGGCACATAACAAATATGTGTCCAAGATGTCTTAAATAATGTAATCTTAAAATTCTTAGCAACGCATTACGTACACAACTTATGCAAAACTATATAAATATGTTTAGGATAGGTTTACTTACTGTTAGATATTTTTATCTTTAAATATCTTTATCCTATTGTTAGATACTTATCTTAGCCTATTTTACTACTCGTTTTCTTATCTATCTATACTCTCTTGTGTGTGTGTGTGTGTGTCTATATATATATATTGATGTACTTGCTTTATGAATAAATATATTGAAATTTCTTCTTCTCCAAATTATCATGGTATCAGAGCCTCCCAATTTTTTCTCTGCTGATCGACGTTCGCTCGGTGTTCTCGAGCCTGCGCTGGGCCGCGCTCGCATAGTGTGTGTATAGTGTCGGGCCACTTTCGCTTCATACAACATCAGAGCTTTCCAAAATGTCATTTCAAATGAGGGTGGAGATGTTATAGCGGTGAGGCTTGAAAATGAAATATTGGCTGACATTTCGAGAATGTCGGCTGACATTTAGAACACTGAGTGAAACATAGAGATACATTGTGAGATCGGCACGTTCAACCTATGTTTTAGGTTCCCCTTTTCGCTGCCGAGGCTAATCGTTTTGCTTCCTTTAAGATTATTAAATACCTATTTAGTTGCGCATAAAACAGACAAGAAGATTTTGTTAAATGTTCTAGCCCCCCTGCATATAGGAATTGCTCACAGGACTTTTTAAATTCCACCTATTGGCCCTATGCTTACTCTGGTTAGTTACAATAAACTTATTGTCATAGGAGTATTCATTGAGGTTAAGTATCTTAATTAGATATAGTAATCACGAATGATCAAACTATAATAATTAATAAACATCAGGTTTATCATTGCTTGAGTTCTGAGCTATTCTGAGCTGGTGGCTTGGTATAAGGGTGCAAACGGATTGGATACCGATGTGGATATAGGTACTATGTTTTCTTTTTATAGATACAGATTCAGATATAGATATTCTAACTTAGTATCCATATTAGTTGGATATGCTGGCCTTCAGTTCTGATCCGGGTGTTTGTCTCACCGTAACAAATATTGACTAAAAACCCAGAGAAATAGATGAGTTAATGCCTAAATATTAATATTAATATTTCCATGAAAATGTTAAATGTTAAAACTACGTATATGATTATATGAGCTTGTCTTTTCTAACCGAGAAATCACATCATGCAACTCTTGATACACTAGAAAATGTGTGCACTCAGACATATTTGGTACATGCATATATGTATTTAGATTTATTGGAAATTTTACCATTACTGTATCTGCATCCATATTTCAAATTGATACACATCTGCATTAAAAAAATGAATATGAAATTTGATATGGAGCGGATTATCCATTTCCGCTAGCACCCCCTACTTGGTGTCGATGCTTTATCATTTTAGAGAGCAATTTACCCTTGAGCTTTGTTCTTGTCGCGCGTGTGTGAATCCTGGGAAGAGCTAGCCTTGGAGCTTGCTTGATAGGAATTTTGGCCCATCTCATTAAAAGCAGTTATAATGTTGTTTTGAATTTGAAAATTGGGGACAGACTGGACATTAAATTTGTTATTTCAGTAAGTAAATCCTCATAATTCACAAATTTATGCAGGCTTTGGTTGTGGAATATGGCTCAGGAGCCATTGTTCATCAGGGATTAGAGCTCCTTCAGACAGCAGTAACCAAGTCATTCGAATCATTACAGAAGTCCTATGGAGGTCAGTATTGCAACCTTATTTTAGTCTGCTTCTAGATCAGTAGTTGTGCTCATCAGTTCCATAGTATTACTAGCATTTAGATGCACACCATAAAATAAAAAGGTAGTCATCAGGAGAAACTATTTCTCTTTCGGGGTTGAAAATATAAAGAACCCCGGAAAGCTACGCCACAGATCATCCAAGTCGTGTACCCAGTCCTCAGTCTCTGTAGTCTTAACCATGAACTGAAGTATGCCATTAAT